>JAAAKQ030506507.1:0-20041 GCA_010016005.3 Zanna intricata | reverse complement strand
TTGATTCACGTAAACCAAATCTCGCCAAGTACGAATTAAAGCAACCATGCCCAGAAAACATCTGGGTGGTGCAGTAACCCATCTCCACATGTCCACAAGCAATCCATTGTTTCAGATCTGGAAACAGCCGCTTAGTCCATCTTGCCCCCTCCATCTCCAACCATCGCTGCGACCATTCCTGAATAATATTATTCCTTGCTATCTCCCTATTCATTCCCTCTTGCACCAACACACGTTCTTTAATTAACAATTCCGCCGGAGGGGTTCTTGCCAGAAAGCATAATGCTTTGTATGAAGCTGTCCTGTACGCCATCGTTATTCCAATTAACGCTCTCCTGTGTGACGACATAATTCGCTCACGGTTGCGCCTTTTATTAATTGCAAGAGCCCAAGCTGGTGCTCCATACAGGAGAACTGACATTGCGGCCGTCATTATAATTTTTCTTTTCCCCATTTTTGGCCCCGGGAATGATCGATCTGAGACTGTGCAAGACTACGCTTCATTTACATCCATACATATCATTCTCATTCATCCTCTGAATATCTTAAGATGGTTCCGAAGGCTAAACAGAAAAATAAAGGAAGGCATAGTTGTAATGCAACTGATCTAAAAAAAAATGTATATATATATATATATTTTTTTTTTTTTTTTGGACTGTATTGGGAGTGGAGACCAATCAAAGATTATATATCATTATTTTTCCACTCTATAATAATAAATAACCTATGCCAGTAAAATATTACAGCTTGTCAACTGTTTTTTTTTTTTTGCATAAATTGATAAGTATGGTCTTCATCTTTATTTTATAAACTTTTATCATAAACTTATTATCACTGATTAAAAAATAGGTACAATAGTTATGCAGTTACATGGAAAATATAATAATGTTCCCCTAAAATCACACTGTTATCCTCATCTTAGCGATGTACGATTAGAAAATAATGATCTTCTGTCGTACTTAACAACTTCATGTATTCAGTTATAATTGTTTAGAAAGATTTCTCGTGATAATTTTTTTTTCTCAAATGTTTACTTAATTTGTAAACATTTCTTAAATCACAATTTGAACTGTAACATTTTTGAAAGTATTCTTACTTTTGAGATTTTTGAAAATTAATGTTAAAAGTTTTTTTTATTTTTTGTTTTTATTTTTTTTGTTGAGAAATAAATATTTTAAAAAGGATATCGAGTAACTTTAAAATATTGATTTAAAAATACTGTTAAAAAACATTTATAGACATTATTATAACCTATCCGCGAAAATAATTTTCAAAAATTTACATCAAAATACAATAATAAGATGAGTGATTTTAAAATATTTAGTTCAGACGTTGCCAACTTTCTTTAAGATGGGGTTCAATAAATTTTAGAAAATCATTAGACGGGTTGCTGCAACAACCTCTATAACCGCCCCTGGCGAACATATTTTCGTATAACATAACACATTTGTTATAGGGTTAAGAATTTATAATATTCCGTAAATACTTTCTAAAAAACAAAATAATGTAAATTAAAAACGTAAAGTTATTTTAAAATGATAAAACTAATGTATATAAAAATCAGTCATTTTATTAAAACTTTATATTAATAGTTTTATACGTAAATTAAGAGAAAAAAAAAATTGGAAAAAATACTTTAATAGTAAATAAAACAAAACAGTGTTTAAAATAAGTGTATTCATTACTGTCATATGATCTTCCTATCTCCTATCAGTTATTAGTGATATAATTTTTTATCCAGAAAAAAACATTTTCCAGCTCAGATAACTGGCAGTTTTAAAACTATCTTGCCCGGCTATTATTCGGCCCACTGGCCACGGGTTGGCTAGTCCTGACAGTGGCGTACGGTTTTAACTTACATGTGTAGGCTTACTTTATTCCTTTTCTTGGAAAATATTTTAATTTAAAAAAAAAAAAACTTATAAAATAGTATTTTATTTAAAAATTTCTGTATAGATTTACATTATTAATATATGGATAAAAATAATTGATTGTTATATTTCCTTTAAGTATAAAGAAAACATATTAATAAATTTTAGTTAACGAGATAGGTTAAAACATCAGTTTTCTGTGAAAGTTAAAAGTTTTTATTAGTATATAAGGAGTTTGTTGGACCAAACCTCCTGTTTATGTATTACATGTTTTTTTTTTCTGTTGGTGTGAGCTTGTCTATGTTAGTAGTACATATGGAAAGTGGAAAGAGGGATTTCAGCCTCAGATAAAGTTGTAAGTAAGTGTTGTGTAGAACGAACGCACTTCTTAAGTAAACTACATTCTTAAACGGCTTTCTCGGTTCAGCACTCAGCTTGTTCATAAAATCTAACGAAGGCATTACTAACTAATTTTCCGAGCGAACTTGAACTAAATGGAAAGAGTTCTATGTTACATTAATTTTTGAAGTAGTCAAAGTGTTTGTATAACGTTACTTGTTCTTTTATAAAAGGTTGTGTTTTTGTTTTAGCATTAATTGAAGTAAACGTTTACAACAGCTTGATATATATACACCGAACGTATAGTTTATATACACGGTCCCATGTGTTTTGCCCTCTTACTGCGGTTTAATATGCTGTTAAGTGAACAATGAATTATTAAAAAAAAAAAAAAAACTGATAACTAATTTCTTATAGGGAACCAAAAAATTATTTTCTCAGCTTCGCACAAAAAGCTTATGTATTTTTCTTCTCTTCGAGAAATTTGTATAAATAATGTCCCACTTTTTAAAAAATTCACCTGAATTGTATTTATACGTATATCGGTTGGTTAAGTAGTTTAACTGGGTTTAATATTACTATTATTACTACATAAAGCTTAGGCAGTACTTTAAACGCAGTACAGTAAAAAGAAATTTATTTCTTAAAATATAAAATTTTTATAACTTCAAAAAAAATTGGCTAGTTATTGCTAACCTTTATAGAATCAAAATCATGAAAATTAATCGAAAATAAACTACTCAAATATAAAAACAATTAAGTTGTCTGGTATTCTAAATATAGATGAAAAGTAGTTCGTTCTGTTTTCATATCTTCCTGACAAATATTTACTTAAAGTATGACGGTCAAAGGGAATTGAGGGGAAAAGCCTACTTTTTTTTCAAGAATTGTGTTGTCATTTTGTACATTAGTTTCTATTAATTGCTTTACACACGTCATTTTTGGTTATAAATATATTCCTTTAAAATTAGGGTAAGAAAATGTCATATATTGAAAATAAAAATGGTACATCTATATTTTCTTATAAAGAAAGAAATGTCCATTCCTGCATCACTATAAAAAAAAAATCAAAAAATCAAAATTAAGTAAATAATTAAGTAAAAATTAAGGGGAAAAAATAAAAATATAGAAAAGGTGCTAAAATATTATTATAGTATTAGCGATAAGAAAACACAGCGATTATTTTACATCTGAAGTGGGAAAAAAATAACAAATGAACATTCAGGGACCGATTTATTAAGCTACTGATGCGGCATCTTTATTAAAATTCGAAAAAAATATCAAAACGAAGCAGACATTAACCACTAAACCCCGTTATTAATCCTTTTTGATAAAAAATATTATTCTTAGAAGAATACTATTATCGTTCACGCAGTAAAGTGTAATGATATCATTCTATTTTTGTACTTATTTCTGGTGTTAGTTTGAATTTTAATAAGTCGTATTTTAAACTAACATCGGTTCTAGTTTGTGATGTATTATTATTAATGTTGCGTATAGTATTAAGAGCTGAAGATGTAATGAACCGATCATGAACCAAATTCACATAATTATCATGGTGTCCAGAGCGGCGAGGAACCGTTCTTGATCCGCTCGTAACGATTTGTATAAAGTGGGATTATTATGACGAACATAAAGGGGGTTCTCAGTTCTAGCTCATACAACTTTGTGACAGGTTCGTAGAATGTGCATATTCACGATCGGTTCTGTCAATTTAATACCTGTT
Source organism: Zanna intricata (assembly GCA_010016005.3). Lineage (NCBI taxonomy): Eukaryota > Metazoa > Arthropoda > Insecta > Hemiptera > Fulgoridae > Zanna > Zanna intricata. The sequence goes on along the minus strand of JAAAKQ030506507.1, from coordinate 16,105 downwards.
ATTTGTTAATAAAAGTTTTTTTACTTCTATACAGTTAATTAATATTAATTATAGAGCTGTAGATATAAGAGGAATTACTGCAGCTAGTAGAAATTTATGAAAGCAATCTCCTGTTATGGGTTCCGAAACATGAAAACCATTATTTAAAAATTGTTAAAAATGACACGTGGATAGAAATACATATACTGATCACATTCTAATTCACACTATACTTTATTTTTGTTTTTCACTTCTTAGATCAAAAAACTTTAAAAGTAGTTTTTTTAAACTTTATATTTAAAATATTATGAATTTTCTGCGATTAGAAAATAAATATAATTTTGTGATTTTAATAATTTTTTTATATTTAGAGTTTGAAATTTCTCTGGTAGATTGGTAGGATCTCAATATTTCACCTTTAAGATTTTGGATTTGAATTCTAGTTAGATTTATCTTTTTTTAAACTGTAAAAGTTTTTGTTCTTGTCTGAGAAAATATAATATTAGATGTAATCGTGGATTACAACTAGGCATTATTGTAAGGATTACATTTTAGGCATTATGAAATAGAGTTGGCTACTGATTTGTTGCTCGGATTCAAATCCATTGTTTGAACTCTCTGAATCCAAATCCCAAGTTTTACTGCTTCGAATCAATAGTTTGTATAGGATCCGCAATATAATATCATCTGTGGCAGCAGTTATTTGAACGAACAAATTAATTCTCTTTTTCTATTTAGCCTCCGGAACTACTTAAGGCATTACATTACGGGATGAATGAGGATGATATGTATGAATGTGAATGAAGTATACTCTTGTACAATTTCAGGTCAACTATTCCTGAAAAGTATGATTAATTGAAACCCAGCCACCAAAGAACACCGCTATCTACGATCTAGTATTCAAATCCGTATAAAAGTAACAACCTTTACCAGGATTTGTACCTTAGAACTCTCGACTACGAAATCAGCTGATTTGCAATGTTGCGTTTACCACTAAACCAGGCCTGTGTTCGAACGAACAAACTGAACCGAACTCACTACTCTTACTCTCTCGAATGCTAAGACTCCACAGCGTGGTTTCAGCTGCACATCAAGTGTGGTACAAATAATCATTCCATATCTCATTAATCATGAGTGTCAATTTCAATGATTTGTTTATTGAAACGGCTGAAGTCAATTATTAATTAGAAATCGCCAGAGCGGCCTGTCTGATGACGTGGATTGTCAAGTATAAAATGGAGAAGTTGATGATCTAATTGCTGACCCATGTATTATCGTAAATAAACTAACAACATAATCAAATAAACTTCGTTATTTCAGAATAAAGAAAATTAGTAAAGAGCTTTATTATTCACATGTTGAAATGTAAATACATAGTTCATTAATTAACAGTTCTGTAGACCTTACTTTTACGGCGATTATTTAAAATGAAATCTTTGCAACATTTTTTAACATTAGCTGGGTTAAAAAATATACAAAGATATATAAAAGATATAAAAATTTCATTATGTTTTTACTTTCTTGTACAAAGTAAAGGAAGTAATCGTGAAACATTTTGGTTTTCAGATTTCTGCAGAAATATCCACTGTGACCCTAAATCCCTGAATCCATGATCCCTGAATCCATTTTGACCATTTTCGGCGTGTCTGTACGTACGCGTGTATCTTGTGTAACTCAAAAACGATTACCCGTAGAATGTTGATTTAGGATTAACATTTTTGATTTAGGATTAACATCAGTCCTAAAATCCCAAAACATTTGGATTTTGGTATTTTTTTAACCTTAGTAATAAGCTCTCATTGACAGCTTTTCAACGATATATCATAAGTGATACTTATTTTCATTGGTTCCAGAAGTATAGCTAAATAAAATTTTTATTGAAATATTTGGATCTTACAAGGGGAAGGCAGGTCAGTTCAAATCCGATTTCATACACGTATTTTTTTCAACTTCGTTTTTGTAATTTAAACATATTTAATAGGCGAACAAGGAAGTCATGCAGCGTCCACATCTGATTTTATTTATGTGTACTATACAGTACACAGTTTAGAATACTCTAAACAAGGTTTAAAATACAACGTCAAGGTTTTTAGGCATTACTCGTATGTTTATGTGATTCATAAAAACATTCTTTCATGTGCTCTGTTATTTCTTAATAATTATTGACTTTGGATACACTGAAAGATTCGTATGACTCGAATCAGTGATTCTAATCTTGACAACTAACTGATTTATGCGATTTGAATAATTATAATGATTGGTTTCTCCCAACTCTATTATGAAAATTGATTTATACATGTCATTCTGGCAAGTAAAACCAGATGTCCTATTACAACTCCTCTAATTGAAATATTATGAGAAAAAACTTCAACGAGTTATGTACGCTAAACTTATTCAACTTTCAAACCCAAAATTTGAGAATGGAAGATAGAGACGCATCAACTCACCATAAAAATACATTTTAAACTCCTAGAAATTTCAGTATAAACTTTTCCAGTATTTTATTTATTTCTTTATTATAAATAGAGTGTCAATATAAAAATAAAATATATATTAGGGCATTAATTTTTTTTGCTTAATACATTAAATTATATATTTCTAAACGTTACTTTTTTGTGTATAAATTTTACAGTTACATTCGTTGATAAAATGTAAGGGTCCCTATTTATACGTCTGTAATCTAAAAGGTTACTACGCTGTGTGTGTTTATCTTTTCTTATTTTTAACAAAGAAAGAAAAGGGAGAAAAAAGCAGCAGCTTACAAAAAGATCTACATAAAAATCACACTTGAAAAGACGAATTGTTAAATGTGAATGTTATTGAAATCATTAAATCAGGTTTTAAAGATATTTTCAAGAATTCTACCGAATAATATATTACTGACTATCGAGTATTTTGTACGTCAACGTGCAGCTTGTTGCTCTCAAATAGCCTTCCCTTTCATTGAGTTGGCGTAAAGCTTCGATAAAGTATCTTACACTGAAATGTTCGTACTAGCTATTTGCATTTTAAAACTTCCTTTAAATGGGCATTACATTGACATGAATGTCTATTCAGAAACACAATATTATTTAGAAAATTTACATATCATGCAAATAAATTAGAAATGCATTTGTTAAATTAAATACATTAATGTGTGAAATATGTTTTATATATATAAAACAAAAACAAATTAAAAAAGATCTAAATAATATAAGCCAAGGGAGATTTACATTTTAGGCTATATGTAATTTAAATTAAATTCACTTAAGTGTTATTTACTACGTAATAAAAATTTAATGCAATATTTCAGAGGTAAGCAAATGAAATTAAAATTTATATTTCTTAATATTAATTTTTTATTAAATAATAGCCAAAGAAAACTTACGAATTCTTTTTTATTCTTAAAATTCTATTTCCATTTTATTTCCAACTTATATTTATTAGCAATCCTTTGTTGATTTGAAGCAATATATATATATATATATATAAAACATTTGTTTTATTACAAAAGGTGTATAATTATTCCTGTTTTATACTTTGTGTTCAAGAGTTTTGTATAATTACAATCACATGTTTTGTATAATTACAATTACAAGGGTATCAGTCAGGATTGCTTTCTCTGAAGGTAACAATGTAATAATATAACTATTACTTGTTAGGACTTGTTGTTTAGAGGACTTGAAATGTGAACTGCAGCTTTAAAATTTTATTGAGCTAAGTGAAAAAGACGATGGGAGAAACCACTTCAAACCTATTTTCCATTAGTAAGCCTGGCATTGGCTAATTGTTATTTGGACGATTCTTTCAGGTCTCCTGCAGCTGTTATTGTTTGTACTTGATTCAGTTTATTTTTCTGATCTCTTACCAATATAAGTGAAATTAAAAATTGGCCTCATCCCCAATTTTGATTAAATTTGAAGTATACGTTATTTAAAGTTAAAATAAAAGATTAAAAGCAAAAATTATTCATTGTAATAGCATTAAGCCAAAAATTTCCCCTATGGAATTTATAAGAAAATTGTTTCTTTGGGAAATACCAGGCTCACCTTATATTTTTAAATGATTAAACGGCGAGATGTAGTTTAATAAAGTTAAACCAGAATAAGTTATGTGAGTGAGTGCTAGGTATTCGGTGTTTCGTTGTTGTAAATATTTGAACACAAATGCTGAAGATAAGTTTTATAATTTAGTGCAAGTAAATATAATATATACTTTTATAATGTATATTTACTCCAAATTTTATAATTTATACAGCAATTTTGCAGTGTGCCGATAAAAATGTTTTTCTCATTTCTGTATCGTGTCATGTTGACTCATACTTTTCACTAATCAATCGTGCATATCCCTCCATATCTGGATCAAAAGAATTTTTTTTACCGTGCTTGTAGCCTTCGGACTATAGTCGTCTATATTTGGGTCAATAGTCACTTGCCACGGATGTCATTCGTGAGTACTTTTAATGACCTCGGAAATCCATTTCCCGACGATTATGCTTTCTCGATTGCGTAAGTTTTGATCTAAATATTATCAGTCTTGATAACTTTCCTTTGTTTATTAACATGTAGAAGTTGGAAGTATGTATCATTAATGTACCTCTTTTTAGAAATTAACCAAATGTAAAGCCATTACGCAAATTTTTAAATTGCATATCTTTTATGCAATGTTTTTTAAACAATTAATTACACTGTATTTCGGTCTAACATCTAATTCAGGTTTAATCAAAGGTTTAGGTTAAGCAACTATAATAAACAATTACTGCAGTGTTATATATGAAACAAGGTTTCTTTTTACATTTATAACATAAAGAAAAGACGCTTATAACTTCAGTAAAAATTAAAATTTGCTCGAAAGGTCAATCTTTTTCCATAAAACAAAAAGAAGTTGTAACACGTAATATTTGAAGCAGGTACCAAAATAAAAAATTGTATAAACAAAAAATATTGATAATCCGTGTAACAATTTGTAATGTTATGTAAAACAAGGTCATACCGCATTCTAAAGATTTGATTAAATGTATAATTCTAATTTTCCAATTTAATTAATGTAAACAACCATGTTATAACAGAAATTAAATTGCCTTATACATAATTGTAGTAAAATCTATGTATGTAAATTATAATTGTAGTAAATCTGATAATTTTTTTTTTAAATCTCTGCATAAAAACTCAAGCTACTTGATAAGATACCTTTTTATTATCTTCTTTTATATCATAAAATATGCTCTACTTTAATAAAAGTTCGAATAGATTCGTAAGTTTATTTGAATTTTCCAGTTTTTATGTTAAAATAATAAACAGAGAGCTTTTCTTTGTTATAATACTTTAATTATTGAGAAAGATGATAATAATCTCTTGAATTTTCCATCAAAATTTCTTGTCACTTGTAATTAAATTGGACTTCTTGCCTATTCCTTCAAAGTAATATAAACAATGTTTATGATTAATGTAGTTTTCTTATTCAAGAATATTTTAATGTACTGCATTTAAATTTACCTTTTACCAATACAACGAGCAGTAAATGATTTGATACCACTTTTAAAACCTGAACATTCCAGTTTTATATTATTGCACTTATTTAAAAAGTAGAATTTACCATAAAAATGCATTTTTACATGACCATAAATAAGACAAAAATCTTATTTTTTGGAAAAAATTATTTTATTTGATACTTACTGTTTTGAAAGTGATCTTTAGTATTATTACTTAACTAGACATCAATCTCATTATTACATGACAAACTTAGTACAATGATAAAAAATCATTGTCAAAATTTTCAAAAATGAAAAATGTAAAATTTTTGCCCTAGGGAAAATACAAAGTTTAGTTTTGCTCTGTTGGCATCTCCACAATTTTTAAATTTCAAATAAATAATAAAATATTGGATAATATTTTAACAATTATTCCTATTTTCGTAGGTTATAAGCTATAACAAAGGTAAAAATAAGATATAGGTATCTAATAAAAGTGTTAATTAAAAGTGAAAAAAAATCAATAACTTAGTAAAGAAATTATGTGTGTATATATATATATATATATATATATATATTTATATAATTAAAAAAAAAAAAACAAAGAAAGAAATAATGATGTGTTGTAATGGTATAAAATGAAATTAATAATAAAATAGATCATCAAAGGTATGAATGATAAAAATAAAAGAAAAAAAAAACCTTACACAGAATATACTTTATCATCTGAAATGTTGAATAACATGACAGATACCTAGTAGGAAAGAAGTTGATGCTTAAAAAAATCTGAGTGCTGAAGTGAAAATAAACTTTAAATAAAAAGATGTAAAATCAGAGAATATAAAGAAGAAACAAGGTAAAAATTGTTTTTATGTTTTTACGGTTCACAAAATAGAATACTGAAAAAGGGAGCAAAAATAACGGACAGAACTCTTGGAAGTATCGTCGTATACATAGACTGTTTGTTATAATCAATCCTCTCTGTAACGAAACTGAAGACAATCCTTTCAGTTATTGTGAAACCTTTGCTTTTTTTAAAACAGAATTTAAGTTAAGAACAATTTTTAATTTTACGTGTAATTTAAAAGAAACTCAAGGAAAATGTAAAATATAATTTTTCTCGGTTGGCATCACCTCCGTTTTTAAATTTCAAAGCTGAATTCCTCATAAATACAACGATTTTATTTATTTTTTGTCTGGAATATTATGTTAATGTATTTAATAGTGTAAAAGTTTTGTATTACCTTCTACCATTTAGGCAAACCTCAGTCGTTTAGAACATTATCAATCTTTCGTTGGTCCCTGGTGCTTAGCCTGTGTGATTTTATAATCAAGAAGAAGAAGGCAAGAGAGGTGAGATGATGATGCTACTGGTTGTTGGATACATATTGTTATCCCGATTGGAGAAGTTAGATCTGTCGGGAGCAAGGGGAGCTCACTCCTGGTGGGCAATGGAGCTTTCAATGCTTAGCTAGCGAAAAGAAGAATTAGGGAAGTTGCAGGGTGTGACTAGTGTGATTTGGATAATACAGTTACTCACACCTTCTTTGAGTGCACCCGGTGGGCTGAGAAGAGAAAACGATGTATTAAGATCACTGGAGGCCTTTGTGCTCCTAACTTGATGGGCAAACCTGTTGGAATGCGATATCAGCCATGGGGAAAGAAATCTTTCAAGGATCCAGTTAATACGCTCAGGGCTCTCTAAACCGTCTACTGAAGTGCGCAAGTCAGGGATAAGTTGTATATGCTCCTGAGTTATGGCGAAAGTCGGGTATCGAGGCATATCGTTTTAAGGGGAGGGGTTTTACTCCGTGAGAGCCCAATATTGCCATCTGTACGGGGACAGGCGGCGGCTAGAAGGGCTTTACCCTCCTCCGGCGGAAAAAAAAAATTATTAAATTAAGGACTTTTAGAGAAAATATTAAGTAAAAGTTTTATGAGAAGATTATACTCTGGAGCTTTTTACAATACATAATGTCCTGTGATTTGACCTCTTCTACAACAAACTTCATAATAAATAAAATGCACCATCAATAAAGCATCAAAAAGTCTCTAATATGATCTCCTTCACCATTTAAAACAAAGGAAAACGGTTAAAATATTCATAGAAGATATGTATCGCGAGTGTTCGAGCTTATGCCTCACTGTTTTTTAGCTAGATACTATTAATTTTAAGATGCAAAAGCGCATTTCCGCTCAAGCTTTTGTTGTTCAGTAAAGAAAATAGTCTCTGTATTTCACAACAATTCTAACAAATGTTGCAAATTATATTTCTTCCAGTTAGATGTTTAATAGGTGGTTTCAAACCTTGTTTAAAACGCCTTTCATCTTCCGGGTACTTACTACTTCGTCACAACCTCATTGTTATTACTGCACCGTACAGTAATAACAAAAAATCCGTACAGTAAATCCGTTAGTGGATTTTATTATGGACATGGTAATTCTGTATGTTTTATGAGGAGCCAAATTTAGCTTCCTGTTGTTTGAAAGGCAATTGTTTTAAAAGAATGATTGAAGTTTGGAGAATTAAGAAATAAAAACAAATCTTTACGTATTATGATTTCTCTTCAAAAAGAGAAAAGATACCGTTGATGCTGAATGACTTATATTTGCCGTAGTCACAAGATGTCAATGTTACTTAAATCATCATATCATATGGAAGTAGCACAAACAAAAAAAATTATAAAAAAGCAGCTCGATTTAACTGCAATCATATGTAATAGTTAACTCGTAAGTGGTCCTGAATCATGCTTGAGCAATAAAATAACCTGTCTGAAAAATACTTTCCCACTTTTGGTTTGTTGGACTGCGCCAATATTAAAATTCTAGAATGTTTTTAAAGGAAATATCTAAGGACAATACTAAGTGTGCGTTAAAAGTTCATATATATACAAAAATTAATACAGTGAACAAAAAATTAAAGCAATTGATAAAGAAAAAACTAATTTCTAAATTTGAGGATTCATAACAATGCTTGTCTATAACATTATGTTAATATACGAATGATTTAAATATGTATTGTTTTTTTTTAATCCACTTCTGTGCATTTTATATAATGAGTGTTTTATATAAAGAGTGCAGTTTTTAATTCTGATGTTAGTTAAAATAATAACAAATAAAGTAAATATAATTAATTAAAGAAATAATTTAGGTATGATCGTGAAAAACAACATTAAAGAAAAGTTTCAGGTCAAATCTAACTTCCACAAATAACTCTAATCAGTGAAATTTTATCTTAAGAATTCAGTTAATAGAAAAGTGTCATGAATAAATGACTAGAGGACAAAACAATAAAATGTAGTAGTAGAGTTTATAGACTGTTATAAACTTTAATATGTACATCGATACTTTATATGATTTTACTTCTGCTTTAATATTTATATGTATGTATAAGGCAGTAATAAGTAAATAAAAGAATTTGTTCTTGGTCTAAAATTATTGTTATGATTATTATTATGGCTAAAAAAAGGTTAATAACTTCAGAAAAATTTTTTCAGATTTATAAATCGCGTCAAATTAATTTCCCGTGACGGAAAGAACAAAAACAAAAAAAAAAGTTGCTATTAAAACTGTCACATGTTTTTCTGAGAAGCCAATACCGAGAGTTCGTATTTAGTAGTGGATAAATTTACGCGTAGAAACAAGGAAAACTTCCGTTTAGTAACTTTTTCTCATACGACATTTTTAGGTGACCATTTCGAAAAAGCTACTGCTGCAACTCCCAAGGGTTTTTAAAAGAGGGATGGGTTGAAATAGTCGACGGAAATACCGTCGCCGCTTCGTCTGTACTTCCTCTTCTTTCACAACCTGAGCCAATTGTGTCACCCGAACTTGATATCAAAGTTCTAACGCGATAAAACTTTAACAAATGTAGAGAGATCTTGGAGTCTTCTTTTATTTCTTTCTTTTTACCTTAATCATTCTCTCTCTGTCATACGTTTACTCTTTTAAATCCTGCTATCTCGTAACCGCGATCCGTCCCAAGGGTAACACACACTAACTGATCAGTCTACTGGACGAAAAACTTTTTATCAATTGAATATATTAATTATAAATAACACCTAGTAAATTTTCCTAAATATTTCTGTCCTCCCCGTTCAAATGCGGGCTAAAGAAAATAAGTATATCTAAATAAAGCAAGGATTTCAAGAATCAGACAATTTTAATAGAAACCTTAGGGAAAACACATTGTGAATATTATACTGTAGTTAAAATTTTTATTTTATTTTATTTCATTCATTTTATGGTCATATTAACCGGGTTAGTTTAAAATATATAATATGTTGTTAAAATCTGACAAAAACGATGTACCGTTTTACTTCTAACCAAATAAATATAAAAAATTAGATTTTTTAATATACAATTGAATGTCAACAATCTGTTTCCTTAGAACAATGAGTAGTTGTGATGATTGTTTATCTATAATTTATCTGTAAAGACAAAGCCCGATATCAGTTAACTCCCCCACTTCGTTATATTCTGGTTGGTAACCGGTAACAGCCAGATTTAATTATTGTTACGGACGATAACCAAACTAATTTTTTGTAGCGTGTAAAAAAATGTAATTTCTGACTGGAAGTTGAATGCCGAACTCCTGGATGAAAGGCAAAGACGTCAAGGAGAAGATTCCGCCAGATTGATTGGCTAGAAATTAAAATTTAAAAAAAAAAGAAAAATTGGAATAGACATAATTTTTGTTTTAATATGTAAAATTGTTTGAAAATAAGGTTACTTGTCGGTAAAAAATAACTACCTGTTTATTCTTTATCAAACAACATTAGAAGGCTGATATCGAGGAACACAAATTGCACAGGATTTAATCAAAATTATTATTGAAAAGTGGAAAATCTCTCAAGACTCAAGAAGAAAGGAATTTGTGATAGTTGAATCTGGACTAGTTAAATCAAATTTTAACCTATATTAAACTTTATTCACTAAAAAAATCCATTAAATTGTCTTTTAACTTTTGACTTGGATTGTAAAAATTAATGTTATACAATATTTTATCTTGCGTATGTCTCTCTTTCTCTTCTCTGTGTGTGTTTGAGCGCGTGTGTATGGAAAAAAAAGAAGAATTTCTCAGTTTTATGCTACTTCGAAATAGTCTACTCGTGGAGAAAATTTCGTTCAAAAATTCGATACATACCACACCACATATTAATTTTCCCAAGAAATTTAATGTTTCCTAACGGCATTTAACCTAATGAAATGCACATCTTATTTTATATTTTTATAAATAGTCCTTAAATGTTTATTGTTAGCAATTTTATTATTATTTTATTGGATAAACATATACAATTAGTCCAAGCCCCTTTGACATATATTATGTCTCATTATCTACCAACCTCTTGGCTCAATATTATGAAATATTTAAGGGATTTAATCTTCAAGTAATTTTTATTTACGCCAAATTATTATTTTTTTGATTGTAAATTAAAATGATTTTGAGATTAAACCAATAAATCCTCTACTTACGTAATGTACATAAAGTAACATTATTTTTGTTGAACATTTTACCATTTTTGGACTTGGGAGGAGATTATACATCGATAAAAGTTAAATAAACTTTGGGTAGAGTTGATTTTTTTACCAGGAGAAATATATATATATATATTTTTAAATTCGGTTAAATAGAATTACTATAATTTATCAACTTATCTAACTCTCCTCATCAACTTTTTAATTTTTGTAATATAGTACTTAAGAAAGTGCTATTATTTATAGTAACCTTTAATAAAAATTTGGAAAAAAATATTTTCACGAGCGAGACTTATAATTAAGAATACTTGGAGGTGAAGAGTAAAACCATTTATTTTTATGAAGAAATTTTAACTTCAAATTATGTTAAAAGATAAGTAAACTGGAACGTAGTTAATATGATTTTATACGAGAATAAAATTTTATATTTAATTAAATATATATATATATATATGTATATATATACACACGCGAGCGCGCGCATACACATACACGCAAATCAAATCGATGAAAAATAAGTTACATAAAAAGATTTGACCTTGAGACAGTCATCGACTTGTACCATATAATTTTTTCAATGAAGAGAAATAACCTCGCAGCTTTCTCAGTAGTCATAAAATGACATCTGTTCAAAAGGCCGTATTCCATTCTATAGGACTACCTTTTTCCAACCATTTACTGTATTTTTCGATATCAGAGATAGATAATTTACTTTCACATCCCTTATATATATATATATTTTTTTTTTTTTCAGTGAACTTTAAAATATTTTATGAATTGACCGTATCGTTGTTAGGGCAATTCCCTTTTTAACTTCCTGTCTACTCTCATACTGTTATCTAGAGTTTTTTTTTTTCATTTTAAATACAAAAGAAAAAACTTTACTATATTGGTGTTTGAAAAATAACTTATTGAAAAGAGAAATATTATATTTTAACAGAAAATAATTTTTCTGTTTTCTGTTTTAACTCAAAACCTATGTAAAATTGTATTAAAAATACATTCCACTTAATTTAAGATAAAGTAAACGCATTAAATTTTTTTTTCTTTAATAGCTTATAATAAAGGAATAATAATTATTATTCATGTAATATAATACATATTAATATTACAACACCTTTTTGAAATTAAAAAACAAAAATCTAACTGTTTTTTTTAAATTACATAAGTAATACATTTTATAAGTCATGATTAATTTAATACGAGTTAAATTCAAATTACCATACTATACTACATTGTAGACAGTAAAAAATAATTCTAGTTATCTTCAAGCATAATTTTGTTGAGAATAAACAAACAGCTGAATTCGTATAATTTAATCAATTTTTTAATTTTCACTTTGTGGTTGCTTTAACACAATCAATTTTGTTTACAAAGGATTGCAGAAATTTTTATTTTTATCCGTTTCACGTTTTGATATTTAATTAGTTCTTGTATATTTATGTAGTATTTGGAGCATTTAATTGGGGCATGGTTATTTTATGATTGATAATATTCCATGATAATTCCCCCTAAATAACCTTTTTGTTCGTTACATTTTTCTTTATAATTATTATTTATATTTACGGTATTGCAACGGAAATTCAAAACACGAACGGAGGATTCGTCGTGATGATATCGAAAAATTGATAAAATTACTAAATTTTTTTTATTTCTGAACTGTAGGCATTTTAAATACTCAGATTTGTATTATGTTAAATCGATTACGAACAAAGGTTTTTCAGTGTTTTTTTTATTAAAATTCAACTTTTAAAAAATTATTTTTTTTCAAAAGAACCCTTATTCTTCTCAAAAACGGCTCGATTTTAGTAATTAATTATAATAATTTTTAGAGGAAGTTTCTCTAGTTCTTCGGTAAAGAATAAATGATAAATTTTTTAAACGACAAAATGCAATTTTTACAAATATATTTTTAAAATATTACTTTTTTTTCATAGTGCTTAATTTAATTATTATTATGCGAAAAATCAAGAAAATATTCAAGAAAATTCAAGAAAAGTATTCAAGAGAAATTATAACGAAAACTTTGAGTGAAAAATGAAATATTTTTATATACTCCAAAAAGCCCACTTTTGGTATCTATTTCTTTAAATTGTTTTCTGCATTCAATTATATTTTCAATCAATATATTTTTTGTTAACCTAACCATATCTTAGACAAAAAGTATAACTAATAAAATAAATAATAATAAAACGTATTAAAAAAATCAGTAACATTTAGTAAATTAAAAAGTTTTTTCCTTTGTAAAAATTGATTTTTTCAATTTGGCGTCCAATCTAGAATTATTTAATAGAAACTTTTTTTTCATCTGGTTTCCACTTGTAAACTTCGAAATAAAAAGAAATATTTTTTTTAATTTCTTGTATATTTTCTGTGATTGCTTTTTAATTCAAAAAAATATATTTTTTCTACAGCTTGATATGGCTACAAATGCTTGAACTTTGTGCATGGAATATGGAAAAAGAATTTATTTATATATCTTTTCTCTTTACTATTTCTTTAGTTAATGTTTTAGTTTACGCTGAATTTTTACATCCGTTTTGTTTTGATGGCTGTATTTTTCTATTCCCTATGTGTTCTTTAATTTTTACTTTTGTATTATGTTGCGTAAAAAATTTTTTGTTGCTTAAAAACATTTATGAATTTTCTTATGTCATTTATATAATGTAACATTTTTTGTTTGTTTGTTTGTAAATTCTAATGGAATACTCTACCTTCGTTCGAGTGATTATAAACAAAATACTAATCAAATATATAATCATCTTAAGTTAACTAAAACACAAAAATCGAAGAAATAAAAAATGACTAATACATAATTACAGATAAAAATAGGGTACGAATAAAGATTTTGGTAGCATTATATGAAAATATTAAGGAGTTACTAGCAGCCGTGAATGCTTGGAATAGTCCACCATACTATACGGGGATCAGTTCACTGGATCAGTCCATGCTGCCAAAGAAAGGGGAGGATTCCAACTACCTGACTCAAGCGATGGTATATAATTAAAGTAATGCAATTAAATACGAGTATTACTAAGGCTCTTGTACAGTATGTTCCTTTTAGGAACAATTGTGAATTCACTTTAATTTTTGGAACTGTCCATCATCCTAAAATTGCATTTTTTCTGTTTTAGCCTCTGAAACTACCGTAACGTATTACTTCAGAGAATGAATGAGGATGATGTGAATGAAGTGTAGTCTTGTATAATCTCAAATCGATCACTCCCGAAAAGTGTTGTTAATTGAAACCCAAATACCAAAGAATACCTGTATCCACGATCTAGTATTCAAATCCGTATAAAAGTAACTACCTTTACTAGGATTTGAACTTTAAAACTCTTGACTTCAAAATCAGCTGATTTACGATGATGGGTTTATTACTAACTACATCAAACCGGTGGGTTAATCTTAAAAATTATTTGCCTTAATTTTAATGAAATAAATACTAAAAAATGAATTAATAAATATTTATTAAATGTTGAATAACAAATCTCGTTCCAGTACAACACAATTTAAATGTTAGATTGTTTTTCATTATTCACATTAAAACGTACCCCAATATATGGGTAAATAATAATAACCCCTTCTCTAAATAATATGATATTCATTACTTTTTATGATTTCTATTATAATGCATATTTTGTAGCATTTTATTGTTAGAAAAAGAACAGACACATATTATACAACTTTATCAATAAATCTTAATAATGTAAAAACAAATTGTTAAAAAAAAATAAGAAAAGTAATAATACATAACACTGTTTCTCTCTACTTTAATTAACATACATCATGTACTATGATGTTACGTGGTGATTTATTTTACTATAACATCACGTAATCTATAACTTACTTGTTATATTATTAATCGATATTTTATTGATAACATTAATATTAATTAGAGTGCTTATTTTTTTTTACGTTCTTTTATTTATTTATTTAAAAAGATATTAAATGTACATTTCAAAAAATGTAGTTAAAGGAAGTAGAGCAACATTAAAAGGGTAGATTTAAAATTTTATTAAATGTAGGACAACTAAAGAGACAGAAGAAACACAAAAGGGTATTATGAGTTTTACAAAGATAAAAGAAAAGAAAGTTTGTGACTGTGATTTGTACTCTGTGTTTTTCTCTGTGAATTCTGTATTCGTGGTTTACTCACTCATCTTTAAGTGTCATCCTTTTCAGAAATCCCTATGAACTTTGCAGTAATTTTCTATTTTTCTATTTATATTTTAAATAATATACTATAAATTATACATTTAAGAATACTTATATTCTAATTAAATAATATATTTTATTATCATCTTAGTTAATGTCAATTGATATTAATTATGTATGTATTACGGATAATTTATATCCAAAGTAAATTGAGTATTTAAATAAAAATTGTGAAATAATACACCATATGTCAGTGTTTTTTACTTCCTTGTACTTCGTACGAGGAGGTATTGTAATAACGAAAAATTGTCGATTTTCAGATTTCAACGGAAATATCCGTTTTGACCATCCCTGAATTCATTTTGACTAGTTTCGGCGGTGATGTCTGTACGTACGTACGTATCTCGTATGACTCAAAAACGATTAGCCGTAGAATGTCAAAATTTTGGATTCAGGACTATTTTAACATGTAGCTGCACACCTCCGCTTTTGGTTGCAATCGACTGAAACAAAAGTGTCCAAAAAACCCAAAATCCCAAAAAATTTGAATTTTTTTCTTAACTGTAGTAATAGGCCTTCATTGAGAGCTTTTCAACCATTTGTCATAAGTGTTTCTTATTTTCACTGGCTTCAGAATTATAACTAAATAAAATTTTAATTAATGAAATATTTGGATTTTACAAGGGAATTAACATCGGTTCGAATCAGACTTCATCTCCTTTTCTTTTTTTTTTAAATTTAAATATATTGATAATTATTAACCTCTGATAGATGATAAAAAAACAATTTAGGATAAATAATAATTCAATAATAACAACAAAAAAATCATTACTTATTTAGAAGAAAAGTACTATATTATTTTTTGTCGTACGGTTGTTAAGGGTGGAGGGTTGAAAAATACTTTTGTTTACTTTTTTGAGGTATGAGGAATAATGTTCTTGTATTCCTCATATATATGTTATTGTATTTATACTGGGTTGTGCAGAGGAAACGCATGTTTTTCAATATTGAATTACTGGGATACAATGGGTTGAAAATAAT
>JAAAKQ030506496.1:0-20042 GCA_010016005.3 Zanna intricata | reverse complement strand
CTTTTTTCTTATTTTTAGATATAGAATCCGTTTCTGAGAGATTGCCGTGCAGTTTTGATACACCCTGTAGAAAAAAAAAAAAAATATATATATATATATATATATATATATAGGAATGTGCAACATATAACCCTTCCAGGTATTTATAGGTAGTGTAAAATTCTTAATTAATATATATATATGTTACAATAATAATATTTTTCCAGATAGATTTTCTTTATAAAACTATACAAAAGAAAATTATACTGTAAATGTTAACAAAAATTTGTATTTTACACAAAAAAAAAATTTAAATACAAAGAAATGACTAACATATTAACATCATCAGAATAATAAATTTTTAATAGAATTTTTATAAAAAATTTGTTTTCATGAGATTCTGTACTAGCTATTTCTATTTTATGACAGCATCCATTATTTTATGATCAGTTAAGTAAATTAACTGATCTACTTAGTATCAAAAAATGATACATTTATATTGTAAATGTGAAGTTCTAAATCTGGAATTAATTAAATGTCATGCAAAGATTGAATTTTGCCAAATAGCGCAATTTTCTTAAAACATGATTTTTTATAATACTTATTAAAATAAAAAATTCACTAAAATAATTATTATTCCAGTATCAATAACACATTGTGATATGTTTTAAATAATTCTACATTTGTTTTTAAGTGCAAGTTCATTATAATTAATAATTTTACTGTCATTTTTGAAACAAATAAATAAAAATAAATGTGCTTTGCTGAATAGTAGGTACGGTGAAAAATAGATACAATTACGTTTAGAAGGTTTTATTTTAAAACTAAAAATAATTTGACAATCATACAACTAAAATGGCAGTGAAACCAAAAACTGTGGTACCTAATGATTTTAATGCTAATTTTCTTCACAATGTTAAAAATGTCTGTTTTTTTCTACAAATTATAGTTCAGAAACTTTATGGCTAAAAATATACTTTTTCATTAATTACAGGTAAAATTTACCAAATCATTTAATAATTTAATTAACAAATTAATTGCTAACTGTATCAATGTAACTATTAATTAACTCTTTTACTACTGTTGAATCATATACGTTATTTGGCTAGTTAAACATCTGAAAGTATCATGTGTAATATATAGCTTACAATGATTAAAAAAAATATTCTGCTTAATTTATTTCAGAATAACAGAGAAATTAAATTGCCTCACTATACATATGATGCAAAACTAAAAATCCTCATGAATAAAAACACTAATTAGAAAGTAAAAAATATTAACAGTCAATGTCAACAAAAATTAGAAAGATATGTGCCAGACATTCATCAATTCTTCAGATAGTTTATTTTAAAACTGAATTAATATTTTACAGATATATCACAAAAATTAAGTAAAAGTACCCTAAAAATATTTTTTTAGTCTATCACAAGTTTCTGGCAAAAAATTGTTTTGATTTTCTCTTTTTTTTTTTATAAAATGTTATCAAAACAAATTTGATCTACAGCACAGGTTTCTAATTGTTTTAATTGAAACCGAGTGTGAGAAATATTTAAATATCAATCATGATGTAGTGAAAAACAACCACTAAAACATCTAAATATAAACACATAGTCATAAAAGAATTAACTATTAATTAAATTAATTGACAATTTAATATAATTATGTAACTGTGAACAATATTATTTCTTAATCGAACATCACACAATACTATACAGAAAGCCATCTTAGCATCAAAATGAGAAATCTGGTACTCCTGTATTAACTTATTTAACAGAAGCACAAAATACAAACAAACAATTAAATCTCAAATCATGTATGAGATTAGATGTTTATCTATATTTAATTAAATTTAACTATTACTGTCTTTCTAATTGCAGTAGAAAATGTGTTATCACAGTAAAATGTGAGGTACCAGTATTATTAAATATGTATATTTTTATATATATACATGGTAAGCTACATTTTAAAAAAGAATCTTTATTTTTTAAGTAAATCATAGTTTGAAATTAAGCTGATTTTGAAATAAAAATGATTAAAACAAAAATATTTTCTACATTCATAAAATTTAACAAGAACTTGTCATTAAAATTTACTGGGGTTTTCTATCGTTAAAAAATAGTATAAAAATTCTTATTTACTAAAAGTGTAAAATGTAATTTTTAAAACATCAGATATCTTTATTATTAAATATCATGAGCAATTGATTACAGGAAGACAAAGTAATAATGTACTTCCGTAAAATAAATTTTACTTCTGTAATTCAATAATTAGCTAATCTAAACGGTACTTATGGATGGATAACAAGACATTTTGTTTCAATATCCTAAAACTGTACTGAAAAATAATGATAAATTTTTATCATATATTAATCACATTAGGTATGTAAAAAATTATATAAAATTGACATTATTTAAATTTGGATAATCTTATATGGAAAAATGTAATCTTAATTTTTTAATTAATTCTTAATTGGTAAAACATTATCTTCTTAAAAACTTTTTTCCAGTTGTTGTTATCGTTGATTATCTAGGTAAATGACATCCAGTTGTTTATTATATTACTGTTTCATATTGAGCAAATGATTCAATTTTGTTATTAGTTTTCGGTTATTTTAATTTTTAATACAATCTTGGCAGTCTCTCAGAACATTATTAAGAAACGTTTTTCTTAATAATATACTTTCACAAACTGATGTTACTTTTATATTCTGTACTTAGTTACTTTTATTAGTTAGTGCAGAACTAATTTACTCATATCTTCTCAAATGGAAGCTCAGGCATGTCTTCATTGGGTCAGATAAAATACTTCTATAAGAGTGTCAGAATCTTGAGCTAAATGAATCTGATATTTATGAATCATTCTAATGATCCATAAAAAATGTCAATTTTATTATTTAAAGTGATGATGTATCTCTAGTGAATGCAAAATTATAATTCTTGAATCAAAGTCTCTCCAATTTCTTTGGATTGGAATACTCCTGAAAACCTTATAGATAGCGCCTATTATGCTACCATAAACAGCCACTTCCAAAAATACTCTTTACCATGACCAACATAATTTTACTTGAACATTCTAGCATAAAATGTCTAGATTAATGCATAATCAATTTGTTGGTTTTCAGAGTCTAGTTAGGAATAAAAGTAATCAAACAGATTCTATTTCTGCTTGCACATTTTTTAATGAATAATGCAATGAAACTGAATGACGTCATGTGGAAAAAATCAAACCAATTTACCAAGTGGAGAATAAGTGGTAATCATTTCTATACTGCTTATCAAGTAATCTGTCTAATCACGTAATTTAATCTGTTTAAGTAGTTATTTTATTAGTTATAAGTTAATGATATATGAGTACCTCAAATGGAATAAATATTTATATTTATAAACAGCATTGAAAAATTACAGAAGCATCTTAACCAAAACTAATTTCAAAATGTATAGGGTCAGGGAAAAATTTCTTCATATTCTTCAGGTAGAAGGCAGAATTGCATGGTAATATTAATCAAATCTGACAACACTTAGAAGCTTTTGAAATATGACATACACTGAGTAAAATTTTGGCATTTTCACACAAATGTTTCATACCTTATATTAGTACATCAGATCCATAAACATTTTATGCAGAAGAATCATGATTCTTCTATAGATAATTGATTGTGATAAAGAATAGACATTTATTTCACAGTTCACAGTAAACAAAGTACTTTAGTCCTTTTGAACAGTAAGCTCCATAATGTGCAGATTTATTTTTTCTGTTCACAGAAATAAGTTCAGAAGTTGCCAACATGAACTGTATTCATGATTGGTCATGTTGAAGGCAATTGATAATTTTATTTGATTTTGTAGCTGGAGTGCTGTGCTACTTTTCTCCTTGATTAAAATTGTTTTTTATTTTTAATGTTAAATACATGACTTCAACTTTAACACATAATTCAATATGTAAATTTGTTTACATAAGAAAAAATACACTAAATTTAAAGAAATAAATTTTAAACCTAAAGTCAAAATAAAAAGAACATTATGTAGAAAATTAATACTATCTCAAAAGTTGCTTGTTTCTATCACTTTAATATTAACTTTGTAACTTTTCTAATTAATGCTTTTTTAAGATAAAAATCCTATAATTGTACTTCTAACATTATACGCACAATCAACTAACATTTGTGATAGATGTTGGAAAATGATAATGAGTTAGTTCTAGTCAACAAACTTTTCTATATTATGCAATTAAAAAAAACAAAAAAACAAAACATGAATAGATTGAAAAAAGGCCACAAGTGGTGTGAACACATTGAATTAATGTAACAATAAAACGAGCTAAGATAACATTCAAAAAAGGATACAATTTCTTTAAAAAATTATAACTGACAAAATTTTTCTAAAGGATCTACAAGTAATAGAATTCATACAAGTCAATTACCAAGCTACAATATTTGTTTGAAGCACACCAAAAAGAAATAATTTTTCCTAGAAGGTCTATATACTGACAACACTTAATCATAACTGGAATCTTAGAAGGACATAGTTGGTCAAAAAACTGAGTAGTCTATAAGCCATGATTTTAAAAAACAAATATCAAACTTAATTGTAACTAAAAAAAATATAATCTTGAAGAACTAAAGATACTTCTACACGATGAAGCCAATTTACTTCCAGGGGTCCTACCCCTCCAAAAAATATTGTTCTTCATCCTAGGCCTTAAACAAGTAGAATATCAGGAAAAATACACATTATGTGACCACTCACCATAACTATAAAATTTTATAATATTATACTGCAAAGTTTATTATATCAGTAAACCTAACATTCAAACATTTTGGTAATTGGAATTTTAAAGCTAATTAATTCAACGGAGACCATACAGACCCAAGTATAATCTGCACATGTCCTTGATGCAAGTGTGGATCAACACAGACACATAGGTCAATTTCAAGTGAATAAAATTAATTTTTCATTTTACAACTTAAACCCTATATATTGACTATTAGGGACAGAAAATTTGATCTGATAAAGCTGACACAATATGAGGGAACAACTACTCTGTTTTGGTTATCAGTAGCAATCTAAGAATTTACCCAAGACCCAGGAATTGTTTATAACATTTACCTCCAGGTTTCATTTTTTAAAATATCAGCTATTAGTAAAGACTTTTGAGCTAAATTGTTGCTAAAATTTTAAAAGTGGAAAGTTATATATTTGTCTGACCACACTAATACAATGAGTTGGAAGGAACAGAGCAGGAAAAATCGTATGTGATGATTCAGAACAGCACAAAACTGACAATGATCCACAATTTTATGGGTAGTGAAAATATGGCAATAATGAGAGAATAACATCATAGCCGACTTTATTTCACTGTGTGAAATGCGTGCATCATTTAAATCAAAGAAAGGATTTTAAACAAATGTTTTATTTTTTCTATTTTACAGGTATGTTAAATACATTTATTTATATAGTTTAAGAGTGTTATTGGTTTTTGCATATCTTTAATGAAGAAAAGAAATCCACTGAATTTGAAATTAGAACATTTAGAGAGGAAGATAATGTAAAATCTTTATCAAATTATTTATAATTCAAAATTAAATAGTTCAAAGATTTTTTTTTCAATTAAAATAATTATAACAGAAATGTTATTTTCCTACAATATAAACATACAGAAAGACTTATATCTACATAATGTATATTTGTTGCCAGTAATTTTAATCAGAATAACTTTTTTCATACATTGTAAAAAAAATTTACCAAAAGTGAAGTTATAAGAATATTTTATTGCATGCATATAAATATAATTAAAAGTGGAATATGTCATGCCAAACAGTACACTCAAGAACAGAGTTTGCCAACAACTGAAGAGAAAATCTTTCACACCAGTTTTCAATATAAGTGGAATGGGGGACTTTGAATTGTTCAGTATCCTTGGTGACTAATACAGATCCAAAATTCTTGTGTTTTTCATCTAAATGTTTTATATGGTGAGAAAAGTTTAATTTCTGTTGACTAAGTAAATAAGAATGTTTAACAAAATATTTTACCATATTTATCTAAATTATAAAAACACTAATTGAACAGAGAATTACAGGAAAATTTCCATTTGTAAAACATACATTGTGCATAAACACATTTAACAGTATAGTTATTACAATTGGTAGTAAGTCGGTTTTGAATAGTGAACTGAAAAATGTTAACCATGTTCACTGTACAATTAACATAATAACATTTTTAGAAGTGAACAACATATACTTTAAATAAATCTGTTTACATAATTGAGAAAACAAAATAATTTTAAGTTTTATTTAATCTAATCATGTTGTAAACAAAAAACTGATTTTTTTCCAGGGAAGTATAGTGGTTATTACTAAGTAACAATCCCTACATTCTGCATTTATACTTTTAATGCCATAATTTCCTTTGAATGATTATTTTGGCAATGATCAGATTAAAGGCATTTCCATTTATCAGGATATTTGTTTCCACTTCAAGTGATTATTAACACTCACTTCTAACATCTTTAAGAGACACTATTTCATCTTTTGCTAACATTTATTACATCTTTAGTGATAACTTTAAGCTTGTTTTTCTGATAAGTTCTTCTCAACAATGAGTCATTCTAATATTATAGTGAAGTTATAATCTTCATCAAATTTAAATTATTTGAATATAAAAATATTAGGTTTAATGTAAATAATTTTGTTTAAAAAAACTGTAAAAACTAAAATTCTTTCATATCCCTTTTTTTAAATCACTGAAGATAAAAATAGCAGTTTTCAAAATACTTTTCAATCCAGTACACTAAATTCAAGTACTGTTAAAATTTTGTATAGACTTTAATTTAATTTTGTATAAAATTTTTGTATTTTATATACTTGCCTAACAAACTGATCACTCTAAGAAGCTATTCATGGAAATTTATTGGTTATTGATGAAAAGCAAGATTGCTTTCATCAATAATGCAAGCAGATACTTGCATTATTTCTTTATTTTTTGCATAAAAAAATTCTCAGGTGGAATTATTATGGTATCAGGCAAATGTTTTTAAGTAGTAGCAAATGATTTAAATGAAGTATAGAGAAATGATTGTAGTAGTTTAGAAGTAATTTTTCAACTGGCTAAAAGGGAAAGATTTTTTAAAGTAATTCATTAATTAATATGGGAAAAAAAATACTACAAAAATTCTGCAACAATTATTATTTCTTACCAGTGTTAATGTATGTGACCAAAATAAACCAAGAAGAGGAGCAGAAGTCAGACAAGGAGCAAAGTTTCTGTGAAATATATTTTGTTAAGAAACAAAACTTATCAAATGAAAAATAAAAGTAAAAAGTATAGAACTGTAGAAAGACAACAGAATTAGATGATTTGAGCTGAGTAAATTAAATATAAATATGCAACAGGAAAGATGTAGAAAATTATAATCAAACATATAACTAACCAAATAATGCCAATAGCAAAATTAATTAATTTAATTAATACCAATAGTATACTCAACAGTATATATAATTAATCAGTAATTAAACAGTAAATGGTAATTAATCAGTGATTAATTACCATTGCCTTTATTTATTAATGTGGGTGTTAAAAACATATGACTGACATTGGAAAGATAGAAATGTATGTTTCTGTAATGGAAAACCCTTCTTTCCCATAGATTGTGTACTAATAGATAAATTTAGATGAGGAAAAATAAATTATGGGTCCTGGTTATGACTATAAACTACATCCCATAATACCTGACTGTTCTATAAAAACTCACGACATGTCATACTTAATAACCTAATGGAATGAGATAATGAGATAAGGCCATGCTTAACAAACAAGTTTCCACAAATCACTGAAGTTAAACAAGATTAGCATGCAGTTTTGAATAAATGTTATTAGTATTTTGCTGGTGATTCATGGTCATAACAGTCAAAGCTGCTTAAACTTTTTTTGCTAAATATATTTCACTTTTCTTTACTTATGTAACTAAGAAACCTTAAAATGCACTTTAAAAATTTATATTTTATTCTAAGAGACACTCTCTTAACATTATGTACTATAGTACATATTTTATTTGCATTACAAAAATAGTTTTTACCACTAGCTGTGCCAATTACATTTCAGTTCCATGTACTAGTGGTAAGCAATCATTCAATTTGTATCTGTCTGCATGGTAGTTCAATGATTTTAATATATCTTCTTCATTTTTTATACAATCTAATGTTTTTTGCATTTAGTATCACAAATTTCAAATATATATATATATATACACAATCCAATAATCAAGAGGTTATTAAAAAGTGCAGTGATTAATTTTATTGACATGTGGTCTTACGTTTGTTTAAACATTTTTTATATTTTGAATGTTTGCAACTTAACATGATCCACAAAAAAACAAAAACAAACTAAAAGTAAATTCTGATAATAAGTCTGGGAAAAATACACCAAATAATCATATATGAAAATTTATTTTTATAAGATTAATAAAATAATATTTCTTAATTTTTACAGTGTGTTATAAACTACTGAATTAAATAAAAAGGATATCTAAATTCAAGGTTAATCTGGAAGAGTATTTACATGGTAAACAGAAATTTCTGTTAAAATATGAAAAATTCCAGCAGTGAATTTAGTGACAGGTGCAATTATAAACTTTAGGTTAGTACATGTGCAAATAATAAAATCTTTAATGCAGATACTATTTGTACTTTCATCAATGGTTTAACATAAAAATTATATTAATGTTTTTAAATAGTAAGTTTTTTTAAAATATTGCTTAATTCTTTTACTAATTAAAAATATTACATTTTAAATTATTAAAACTGAATAATTATTACCCAGTTTTAATTTTGCAGTCATATTGTAACTGCGATTTCTACCTTCAGCAATAGAAATTGCAAAAATATATAACAAGCATAATAATAATAATGACAATCATAACTAATTTCCCATAAAAAAAATCAAAAAAAATCACATTTTGTATTAAAATTAATTAGCTAATCTTTTTTTACTTTTTTAATTTTTTTTACTTTCTTTAATCTATAAAATACTTATGTTAAAATAATGTCATTAAAATATTCAATTACAACTAATTATTGTTAATATTTTTCTTGAATACCATACGCTTTGTTAAACAATGCTTCAAAATCTTTCCGTACAACTTCAAACGTATCACTAACACTTCGATTTAAATTCCTTTTGTCCAATTCATTTTCAAGTTGAACATCTAAAGTTGACATTCCTATTTCTTTTAGAGAAGTTTCAGCAGCTTTTAATACTAATAAAAAATCTAATAAATAACTATAATCAGTACCACTCCTGTAATGAAAACATTTTTTTTTGTAGTTAAAGAAACTTCAAGAACAATTTATTAAACACAGTATAATCCTTAGAAATAATATTTTAAGACTTTGGAAAAAGATACTTTTTTCCATCTCTATCTTGAAGAATT
The DNA here is from genome assembly GCA_010016005.3 of Zanna intricata. Classification (NCBI taxonomy): domain Eukaryota; kingdom Metazoa; phylum Arthropoda; class Insecta; order Hemiptera; family Fulgoridae; genus Zanna; species Zanna intricata. The sequence continues at coordinate 10,637 of JAAAKQ030506496.1, read as the reverse complement.
TAAAGTCTATTTTTAATATTTACAGGCAAAAATATAAGAAATAATATTTTAGTCATAAAATTTGAAATTTACACTTCAAACCAATAATTATACCTAACATTTCTAACAGATTAGAAAAAAGGGTTCAGTTAATTTAATATTTTTATTAATGTTGATTTTTGTATAAGGAGCATCAAAGCCAGATTCTTTTAATTACAATTAGGGGACAGGGAAATATGATCACCATATCTCAAAACTTTACCTCAGAGTTAATTTTCTAGACTGTCACTAATCACACACAATGTTCTGTAGAACATGAACATTATACAATTAAATTATACATCTAATATACCTTAATTATAACTAGATATACTAATTTAATTCAGAAATCTACTTGTCATTTAGTGAGGGAAGGTCTAAAAATAAAGTGAAGCTGTGAGCAACACAAGGCTCTGCTACATATTATTTAGCAGAATCTGTTACATAACTATTTTTATCTTCTGATATAGGAATAACATGTGGACAAATACATCTCCTGAATTTTCTAAAATTGTATGAAGATACTAAAATAGAGTTAATGCAGAAAACAAGATAGCAGATAATATGGAAGTCATTTGAAGGATTTTATTTTTATGAAATAAGTCGCATAATTTAAATGCATTTGTGTATAAAATTAGTAATATTTCAAAATTAAATAAATGAAAGAATTTTTTTTTAATAATATTTTTAAAATTGCACGAGTCTTTTAACAAATCCCTATTATTATTTACTAATTATATTATAAATAATAAAAATATATTGACTACAAAAATTTTATTAAAAGTAATTTTTACAAATACAAAGTTTTACAAGAAAATAAAAAAAATACATATTTCATTTTACTGGATTAAAAAAAAAATTTTCAAAGTAAAAGCAACTTTCAGGATGGGGGCCCACCACTCCACTAATGTTATAGTTTTACAATTTCTTTCCTTTTTTATTTAAATTTTTTTATAGATACATCATTTTATTTCATACTTCTGTAAGTTGTCAAATTTTTGTGCTTCTTTTCTTTAATTTCTTATTAAGTTTTAAACTAAACTTTGTCCCCTTTGTTAAACTTTAAACCTTTTATTGTTTACTTTGAAGAAGTATGATTTTTCTTTTACATAACTCTTTCTGATCCAGATTTTAGCCTTTACTTTTTCTTATATAAGTTTTCTCCAAGGTATTTTTGTTTTTAGATAGATTTTATTGCATTATTCCTTGTTTTACTGTAAATTTTTTTTTTTTCTATAAAAGTTTTTCTTTCACCAAAAAGTTCTTTAACTATTACTTCACCTGAACTTTTACGTTTTTTTAAAACTAAATTTTTTTAATTAAAAAGTCTTACTGTCTCCTTTTAAAATTTTTTTTTTAGTTTGTTCTTTTTCTTGTTTTTGTATATTTTCTGTGACAATCTTTTTACAAATAACTTCTTTTTTTTTTTTAAGATCTCCCTTTTAATAAACACTTCTTAGCTTTTTTTTTGAAACTTAATATATTCTTCTTAGTGTTTTTAATGCAACTTTATAAAGCCCCTTTTATATTAATTTAAAATGTTAACTATTTTATTTTATTAAGGTGTGCTATTTTGAACACATTAGCACAAGCTATACTGTTAATTTTTAAAAAATTCATTTGTCACTTGACTTCATTTAATATTATCTTTCTACTCCTTTGTATCCTGTAATAGCTTCCACTGGTGCAGCTTCGCCCGTGCAATATGTGTTTGCACAGCTTCAAAAAGTAATAGTTTTTAATAATTATATGTAAGCGATTGCTCTCAGAGCTATAGCTATTTACAAGTTAAGGGATAAAATATAATGTTAAGGTGTCTCCAAAACAAAATTTTTAATGATATCAAGAGATATTAAAGTAGTTCATAAACTACTTTGACCGCAACAAAGCAATGGCCAGGAATGCCATAATTTCATTTTTGGATATTGCAATGATTATATATTTTTATCATGTTACCTATCTGAATATCTTTCAAATTCAGATGATCAATTTTAAGGCGATAATAAAAAGGTGATTCTAAATCTAAAATATTTGTCGAAGGTATTGAACTTGATTTTAAACCGAGTTACACGTTGTTCTTCAAGTCTTTTGAGAAGGCACTGGTGCAGATTCACCTTACGTACTATCATAAATTCAAGTAGCCCTAGAAATCCTTCTTCCAATCTGCGATTTCATTGACTAGTCATTATGAAAATATTAATATCAAATTGAAAGTTGAATCTATGCCAATTATGTTTGTGGTTTACCCTGATGGCACTTCTTAATTCAGGATATAAGGATCTACACAGGTTATTTTACTTACATGAGTTCTTGCGGGTTGCCACCAAACCAAACAATTAATTAAATTTAGTAAAACATGTAATAACTTTCTGAAAAATTTATATTCCGTATTATTCAAACTATTAAAAATTTGTTAAATATGTAAAGTTGTCATTTCCTTTTAATTTTTATTATCAAACTAATTTGTTTTACATGTATTGTGATAATAATAACAATATCTTTTATAAACAACATTTAGTAAATCATAAAACTATCTGAAGAAGCTGATAGTGATATTGACATTCAATGCAGACAATAACTATCAATATAGAAAACAACATTAAATTGGTAAAAGAAGTTTTTATTATTTATTTACATGTTTTTTTGTTTATCATTTATATAGTAACTTGTGAGATTCAAACTTTGGTAAACATTCTGGGGAGGTCATAAGAACACTACAATTAAATTTTGTAATGATTGGTCAATAGCAACAAACAAAAAAGACATTGTCTCTATATACAGTAGCGAGATTATGATGATGGATTTATTTTAGATTTTACGTATTTTCATAGCCATAAAATCAACAAGAAGGAAATCTCTGTAACTTATAATTTTCCCTATCTTACTTATAAACAAAAAAATCTCATTCATGAATATGGTACGGTCTGAAGTTAACTGCCAGGCTGTCAAAAGAATAAAAATAACAGAACATCACTCCACAAAATAAGTTAAGTTTGCTGACTCCTTAAAATTGCACAAAGAGCATAAGCATCACATCTATCTGTATTATATATTTTCCTCAAAGTACTAATTTAATGTTCCATAATATTTTATCAACTCTTCAAAATTTTTTTTTAATTTTTATCAATTCTTTTTGCACAAGGAAGTATTGTAATCATGAAAAATTTCGGTTTTCAGATTTCAATGGAAATACCCAATTTGATAATCCCTGAATCCATTTTTACTAGTTTTGGCGAGGTGTTTGTACATCTGTATCTTGCATAATTAAAAAACGATTAGCCATAGAATGTTAAATTTTGGGGATTTAAGACTGTTGTAACATCTAGTTGTGGACCTTCTCTTTTGGTTGCAATTGATTACACCAAAAGCGCCCAAAATCAAAAAAATTTGTATTTTGGAATTTTTCTTAACTGCAGCAATAAGCACTCATTGAGAGCTTTTCAATGATATATTTATAACAAGGTTCTCTGTCAGTAGTATTTATTTTCACTGGATCCACAGTTATAGCCAAATAAAATTTTACTTAATAAAACACTTGGATTTTACAAGGGTATACATCGGTCTTCCATCTCCTTTTTTTCTTTTAATATAAATATATTGATTTATTAATAATTATTAACTTCTGACTGTAAAAAAAAATCAGAAGTTATTAGTGAAATAAAATTTTATATACTTTTACAAATGTGTGTATGTAATTTAATAGGCACACAAGGAAGTCACGTGATATCCATATCAGAGTTGGTGAAACATCTGATTATTTAATATTAACTGAAAATTATAATTTAGAGTTGTATTATTTTTTATTTATACATTTGTTTCAGTCTACTTGATAATAAATAAATATCACTATAAAATTTAGTAACATTCTCATATTTCGTTCTTTTTGTTTTCATTTTGTTGATAGATAATAATTTAGATAGATGCAAGACTTAAATTTATTTAAAGAGTAATAAAGGGACTTTTACCCTAACCAAATATTTTGGTAAGATTGTTGAATTAATAATTGTATAATTGTACCTGATGTTCATAAAAACGAATATTTTAGTAATTGTATAACTGTCCACTTTACCAATGAATTGGAAGATCAATCATATCTCATTTTCAAATGAAATAAGTTTAAATGAAGTGCAGCAAAAAAAAATGTATATGTAATTTAATAGGTAAGTCATTTGGTGTCCACATCAGGTTTTTTTTAACTGTAATGGCCAGCTAACATTTTTATATTCTCATTAAAATGAACCTCATATTTTTAAGCCACGCTCAATTGGATACTCACCACTGATTCAGCGAATTTCAAGGAAACCTTATTCTCTGGCATTTTTTGAACTTTTAAAAATATAACTTCTGCAGTGCAGTTTTAGCATATAGAGATTCATAAGAGTTAGACAAGTTTCCAAATATATTACATAATTATACGTTAAATAAATATATTATGTAATATACAGTTATCTCAGTGTAGTACTTATCATGATATAAAAGGTTTGTTCTAAAAGTAACTGGATTGGATCTTGTGTCGTGCAGATGCGGCTTATAATGGGGAAACATAGGGATCTTGGCAACACATTGCAACTAATTACAGTTGGCTCTGAGCGGATTGTGAATCTAATGAACTTCTGTGCAAGTGATGGGTCATGACAAAATATTCAGCGTTCAATTGAGTAACAGTATGCCATCAAATCTTGTGTGCAATTCATTTATGACCAAAACGGATGAAACTTTGGATCGTGTGGCAAAGCTTTTGAATAATGATTGACGTATAAGTGTGTGAGTAATCACAGACACCCTAAAATTGTCAAAAAATGCAAGATCATGCAATTGTGATAAATGAATTGGGCATGCGAAAAGTGGGTGCCAAAAGTTCTGACAAACTTCAGCAATCAGGCATGTGAATTATTGGAGGATATGGCAAGAAAGATTTATGGATCACGGGATCTGGAGACCAAAACCAAAGTTCTGAATGGAAAATGCCGCAATTACCCCATCCCAAGAAGGCTAGGATGAGCAAGTAAAAAAAAAAAAAAAAAAAAAAAAAAAAATATTCATTTTGTTCCACAATTTGAATGGGGTCATTCAGAAAGAGTTTGTCCCACAGGAAAAACAGTGAATATAGCTTATTAAATCCAAGTGATGGTAAGAGTCACGCATTGTTTATATCCATCCCAAGGCAGCTGGATCCTCCACCATGACAACGCTAGAGCCACAATGCATTGAAAATGAGGAACTTTCTGACAAATAAGAAAGTGTCAATGCTACCATAGCTGCTCTATAATCCCAATCTGCCTCCTTGCAACTTCTTTTTGTTCTCCTGGTTGAAACAAGAGGTGGAAGAACACCGATTTGCAACCACTGAAGCTGTTCAAGAGGCTGCAACAAGGAACCTCTGCTATATAAATTTGTGAAGGCAAGCCAGTGGAAACATTGTTGGGAGCACTATACAGCTGCAAAAGGAGTCTTTTAGAAGATTATTAAATGTATTTGCTCATATCTTCAATAAACTGAGTTTGCCAGAAATAATCAGATTAGTTATTGGGCAAATCTTGTAATGAATAGAATATAGTAAAATATAAAAAGAGAGTTTCTTATGAAGGTTTTATTTTGTTAGAAAGTGCAACAGTTGGTTTAAAACTTCTCTTTTATATTTACAATGAAAAACTAGTAATTAGTCTTTTGTATTAATAAATACAGTAGTTTCTAAAGCTGTAGCAACAGGAAAGGATTGAAAATGGTACGAAAAGTAGATACTGATCTTGTTGACAGGTTTACAGGACACCTAATTCTATCAATTTATCTTTCAGACATTACCTAAAACGTGGGTGATAACAAACCATTCACTGAATCAAGCATTAGGCAATGCAAAATTCCATCATTGTCAAGGGAAGATGAGAATTGTTGATTGCAGCATTAGATTTCATGAGGAATAAAATCCTGATCTCTGTGGTAGGGTGGTAACCCATCTGATTTTCATCCAGAGCTTCCAGATTTCAGTTCTAACCAGGAATGATATTTTCACACGTTACAAAATTCATTACCATCTATTAGAAATTATAATTTGGCATCACACTATTGTTGCTGCATAAATAAACAGAAGGCCTGGAATTTGACATTTTTCAGTAGGTAAAATTAGCTGTTTATTTGATTTTTGTGAAAACACCCCTCTCCCTGCACATAAGTATTGAGTCCTTGGGTAGTTCCATATAGGCACATAGATCTGCTATGTTCCTTGAGCTTCAATGATATGGTAGCCCAGCTAGATACTAGACAATCCCAACATGAATATACCAGATAAACCAGAATAGCAGCTACTATCCCATAGGACTGATTCAAGGAAGGGGAGAAGATGTAGGGAACAATTAACTCTGATCTACTTTCTGATTAGGGTAAATGGTACTTCATATACATTATCTGTGGAGTGGGAAGATAATTCTGACCATAAGATTTTAGTTTATCTATAAGTGGAGAACTTGAGGAGAAAATTTTGTTTGAATATATTTGACAGAAGTCAATGACTGCAGATAAAAATATTTAATAGTTACGTATTTAGATTTTTTTGATTTTCACTCATCAAAAATTGAAATAGGAAGGGGCATTATCTGCAATTTAATTGACATTAATTGCAAATTCTTTAGGTATCTGCATGGTTAAGAGGAGAATCAAAGGAGCACCATAATTATGATGAAATATTGAAATTATTTTCTTCTTCTTTAGGGAAATTCTACTTATGCATTTTTTTTTTTGGGGGGGGGGGAGGAATCTGGAGACCCAACTTTAATCAACTTAGGAGATGCACCTTAGCCATTAATTTGTTGTGCAGCCACTGGACAGGAAACAGATTCAAGGTAGAATCCACAGCAATCCCTATCAGATGACAATGATGCAACAGCTTTTAAGATATTGTGATGATCTTCAAGGTACAAAGCTTAGAGAATCAAACCTGGACCTAATGAATCAATAATGGGAACAAAGAATCAAAAGAATGGAAAAAGGGTTGCTGATGAAGAAATCCATCCAAGTAGATCAGGGTAGTTCGCAGTATTATCCAGCCTGAGGAGGTCTGTCTATAACCAGACAATGAAACTTAAATTTTCATCTTTTGTAAGTTACTCCAGGTAATGATTTTTCTTCCAAGGAAGAAAGACAACTAGGCTTTTTATGACCACTCGGCTAGAAATGGTCGATCGTCCGAGATTCAGCTGCAGCTGGGGGATCCCTTATTCTTGTTAATAAATATATTCCTTCTATTTTATAAATTTAATTATACTTCACATAACAAATAATTCACCTAGGTAACTGGTTCCTACCAGTTTTTAATAATATTTTGTTAAAACTTATTACTAAAAGATAAACTGTAACATACCTCAATCTATTATCCTCCACAATACTTTTTAAAATACCATGTCTGTAAAAATCAAATGCATACCCATTGAGTGGTGTTTTGAGATCAATTATTGGAATTACTTTGCAGTCTGTGAAAACCTATTAAAAATTACAAATTTTTCATTAATAACAAACATTTTTTACATACATAGGTATTACCTTTATATATATATATACACACACATTTTAATGATGAGAAGACTACTAAATAAAATTACTGAATGCCTTTCCATGATTTCAGACTCTAAAAAGGGGCATTTTTATTCATTTATTTAGTTTTCAATAAAAATTTCTATAGTGATTAGATTTTCAATTTTCTTTTCAAAGAACTAGAATCAAAGATAGAGATATTTTAACTATTCTATGAAATTAAATGATGCACAGTTCATAACATCTGACTTGCTTTTCAGTTAGAATGGAAACAAGCACAGGTGACAAAAATGCAAATGAATAACAGAACAAATTTGTACCTAGATTATTGGGGTTATCAAGTCATAAGCTGTTCAAATCACTTTGGAATACCATTATCATCTGGCTACCTTTGAATATAGTCATCTATGATTCCTGATCTGTCACGCTAATTTGCATTTATATAAATCAATCACCCATTCTTGCAACAGTATCATATTATAAACGGAGCATCAGCTATTCCTTTGGAAAGCCACAAACTACTCTCTTGTTACCCACATGTTGCTATGGAACAATTGAAGTCCAGTATCTCTGCCTAAGAGTTTAACCCTCCCTGCTATAAATGAGGCTTGATGCTGGGAGCAATGTATTTTTATCAGGGCAGATCTGGTTCAGGATTTACCAATGATCATGGACAAATGTAAACCACGCCCTGGTGTATTCTGTGCCTTAGGCAATCTTGTAGTGATGAGATTTAATTTGTTACACTACTCTTTAACAATCAATAAATTCACAGTTATTTTTTTATTTATTAGAGTATTAATTATTATTTTCTGTAGCATACACTGTCTTTTTTTTTAATATATTATTTCACTTTATTAGAATTAACTTATCAGTGTGTATTTCTGTAATAGTTATATAAAACTGAAGTTTAATCTCTTGTGGTTCTCCTGTAGACAAACTGTACTCCAATTTTTTTTAAATTGAATTTTTCTGTTACTAAGATAAAGGAAAAACTGATAACCGATAACAAATAGATTAGCTAGTGTTAAATGAAACAAACAAGGAAATGCTAGATGTGCATTTAAAACTTTAAATGTTACAGCCGATGTTTTTCAATAAAATTATGAATAATTTGTTGGTACCAAGTATGATGATTGTGTCGAGGTATAATAAATCTGCAATCATTCAGAAATATTTGAAAAAAATCTAAACCAATAGAGAATAAATCCTTGAAACAGTAAAAAATAATCCATCTTATAAGAAACAAGAGGAAACATAAAGCAACTAAAAACATAAATATAAACTTAAAAAATAATATTGAAAGTCAAATAAATAACATTCTTATTTATCCGTCTGGCAGATCCAGATGAAACCTCAGTGTGTGATCATGACAGGGTTTTATTGAATCCCAATAACCAAACTGCAACAATAATATGTATGCAATCAAGTCTAATTAAAAGTAATATACAGCACTTCAACTTCAGTCGTGCAGAATCACTGAAGACCTTGTTTAACAGTAAACTTAAGTCATTAATTTAGTACCAGAAGAATTTAATAGCCTGTTTGCTATTAAGGTAATAGCAAACAGTGACTTCAGCAGGTGATATCATCTGTGACATGCATCAGTAATAAGCTAATCTGTTATTTCAACAGTGTAGACTGCGTAAAAAAATGAATAAAAACTTAAAATTAAACATTCATTAATCATTTTTTCTAACTAATTAGAAAAATTTAGTATCTTCAAAAGTAGTAGACATTATACATCCACTTCTCTCACATTTTCTTTTGTCATAAAATGATTTTGTCTGATTCGAAATTGTTGCCTGTGATAAATCTAAACTAAGCAGATGTTTAATAACACTTCAGAAGCTTTGACACCTTAGTCCAATAAAGAATTTATCATTATCACTGTGTAACATTACTGATACTTCTTGTACAGAAATCGTATCAGTGACTGAATAAATGAAGGGAAAGGACTGAGTAAGTATAACAGAAATGTTAAACAATGTTGGAACTAGAAACAGAAAATATGGTGTTACAGAAATATTTTAACATGAAAGACAACAAAATTCTCACTGATATGTAATCCACATTTCTTAAGTAATTAAAACAAAAGACACTTATTTACTAATAAATATATTTTAAAAGAAATACTCAATTTTATGTAATTCATTTTGTCATCAGTCATCTGACATTTAATGTACTGTTCTTATTTTGAAAAATATCTTGATTAAACATAAATTCAAAGTTTTAAAATGTATAAAATTTATATTTTCTTGTATAAAATACATATTATGCAATGTATCTTGACAGAAAGAAAAGAACATAGATTTTTTTTTTGAACCTCTGAATATCTCTTGCATTTTGGTAGGCTTGATTAAAATTATTGAGTCAAATGTAATGTAATGTATTTGGTTTACTGAAGATGGTAAAAGGATACTTGTTAGTCTTGAGAACTGTTGTGCCAATTTCAGAAGTAACTTGTGTCAAAGGTAGCTTCATTTATAACCTTTTTTAGGTTTTTACATTGAGTATCTTTCATGTTTTATTTTAATAACTTATTTTTTGTGGCCATTTTTAATTTAAATCCAAAAAAATCCCAATTACCAATCAAAATGAAATAAACGATTTGGTGCATAGTTTATCGAAATAGCACGCTGAACTTCTTGACTCTGAATTATTAAAGTCTATTAATTGGCAGTGAAATAAGCATTACACCCTTAAAAAAAAAAAAAAAAAAAAATTGGTTTCTGTTTAATAAAATGTAGGGTTTTTTTTTGAATATATTTGGACATCATTGGATTAATGATAACTATGAATAAATCTACAGGATAACTCTTAAAGAAAAAAAGAAACTCATTCATCTAAATAGAGGCTAAAAGTAGTTTTACTCCACAATAGGAATAACAAGCCATCTATATCAATTACTTATAAAATTTCTGTGAAAGAACATGTGATAACGTAGTTGCCACTGAATGCAATTAACTATAAACAGTTTATTGGGAAGTATGGAAACTTGAAGGTTTCAGTTGTAGTATTTAAACTTCAGGAAAACATTTCTGAAAGTATATATTTGGAGTGTAACTTTATACGGAAGTGAAACCTGGACGATC
>JAAAKQ030506485.1:0-20042 GCA_010016005.3 Zanna intricata | reverse complement strand
TTGTCGACTTGGGTTTTGATTTTATTCTTATGACAATGACTCTATCGCTAAGCTGTTTGAAATACTGTACTCTCATCGCTAACTTCTTGTTTATTACGAAACCTACCCTTTAAAGGGTTTTTTAAAGCCTGCCCTTTACTTGCTGCTGAGTTAATTATTCTAAAATCACCTGACCAAAAGTTGTTTTCTTCTTCCCATCGAACCTCGTTAATTCCTATGACAACTAAATTTAACCTATCCATTTCCCTTTTTAAATTTTCTAACCTACCAACCTGTTTTAGACGTCTAACATTCCACGCTCCGACTCGTAGATTGTTATTTTTTAATTTTCTGGTGACTCCTTCCTTAGTAGTCCCCACCAGGAGATGCGAACGGGGAACTAGTTTTTCTCTGGAATTTTTTACCTAGGAAGGCGCTTCCATCTTTGTATTGAAAATGCAGAGAGTCACATTTTCTTGGAAAAAATACAGCTGTTTTCCATTGCTTTAAGCTGCGCAGCACTCAAAAGATTGAGTGATGTTGGGCGTTTAAGTCCTCCTGACCCTTAACAACTACTGAAAGAGCTGCTGCCCTCTTTTATGAATCATTCCATATTCTGACTTTCAACAGATATCTCTCCGATATGGTTACACCTTCGGTCCAGCTGCTCTGTATCACTGAGCACGCAAGTCCCCTCACCGTGGGCTAGGTCTCATGATTCGTAGAGGGAGAGGAAAGATTAAAATATGATTTGAAGAAAGCCATGAGTTAAATTAGAGTAGATTAAGGCATGATAATACCGTCTCGACCTTTAATCTGGAGGTCCAGGGTTCGAATCTCAGTCAGGAATGGTATTTTTCACACACGTTAAAAATCATTCATCTTATTCTCTTATGTAATATCTGACGGTGGTTTCGAAGGTTAAAAAACACAAAATAGAAAATAGCAAACGTTACATTTACGCTAACAATACTTAAACCCTTAATTTTTTTTTTTGCAAACAGATAAAAACCTCATAACAGACGTAAAGAACGTTTACATTAAGATTTCAATATTTAGGTAAAGAAAGATTTCATCGTTCGAATAATGTATTAATTTAGTTATATCTTGTAAAAGTAGAAAATTCTATATTTATTTTACATGTTTTGAAGAAGAAATAATTAAAACAGTTGTATTAAAAATTTCAAATATTTATTTTTTAACAATGATTTTAAATTAGTTACAGTATACGCTTGTTGTTATTTCCTAGAAAACACTTTAGAATTCTGGTAGAAAAATTAATTGCCATTGAAAACAAAAACAGATAAATAGAAAAAAGATTCAGCTTCAAATAACTAAATAAACAGATCCTTCCTTCTGGTTTTGTTCTTTTTAATAGTGTTTTTTAAAGGCCGGGCTGTCTTTTAATAATCTAATCAATTAGAACCTCTTCTCAAGTATAAGGAAAAGTGTTTAATATAAATTAACCATCTAAATTTCTTTAATGTCTCGCTCTTATCAATTACAAACTTGACTAACTTTAATTTAAAATTATTTTATTATATTTCAAAAAGTCAGTAATTTATAGCATAATTTTTCAGTCCATGTTCACACTTTTTAAACTGCATATCAGAAATGCTGCCAAACACTACAAATTGGGTAAGAAGTGCGAAATCAAACTTACATTATAAATTTCCAAGAGTTATTTTCTTTGAGACATAGCAGTTCTACATGATTATTTGCAAAACATGCATTGTTTTGGAGTAATGTGTAGGTTAATAGAACTTATAAAACTTGACAGAAAAATTATCAAGTTTTATTATTAGAATATATTTAACATCGATAAAAAACATAATAGATGAAAAATTGCAAAAACAAAAAAAGAAATTTTTTAACCTTTACTCTGTCGAGAGTTCCTTTAATAAATTATTAATCTAAGTAAATTATTCTAATTAAATATTTTAATTTTTTATGTAATATAATATTTTCATCCACATAAGTAGCCTAAAAGAATTTCTGTAAAGAGTTCAATACTTTAATAAGAATTAAGAAACCATAATATTATAATGTTCGTTTAGAAGAACCTTCTGTACTGAGCAATACCAAAAATAGAATAGAAATTTCTATTAGCGTAAATAGTAAACCAGAATTTATGGAAACTGCTAAAGATATAGACAATCAGCAGATAGATTTAGTATAAACTATCGATATTATTAATTCAATTTAAAATGTAATATCATTGTACTAATTTTTCTTTTTTTGTCGTTTTCGGAGAATCCGCGATTGTTGCACTAATTGATAACACAAATCTATCTGGCGCACCTGCCGCCGTGTATGATAGTAAAAAATTAGTCCTGTAAAAATATATTCATTTTGTAACAAATGGTAATTTTTCTCATTTTCAAAAATATGCTTAATAACAACATATTACTAGTTTCAATTTATTAAACAACAACAGAGACTACTTAATAAACGTTTATCAAAACGGAATAAATGTAAGATAGTTAATGATGTGATAAAAATAATGTACAGATAAAGTGAAAGTGGGAAATGAAGAGGGTGAAAGAGGAAAGCACAATAGTCTGTAAATCACAAAGAGTGATGTGTGACTGAGGATTCCTTTATCGGCCGTAATGGAGTGAGCCTTGGATCGTTCCATTCGTTCTGTTTGCTCCAAGAGACGACAAAGACAATGTTCGTCAATGAACTACTCCTCCTTCTGCACCCATTCGTTTTCATTCTTATAAGTACCATTTAGTCGTAGTTCGCTTATTTTCAGCTTGCTTTCTTTATATTCTTCTCCGTGTAGATTTGTGAGTAAAAGAGTATGTAAGTGTTTTAAAAACAAACCACTTAATTCTATATTGCTGACTACAGCTTTTTACTTTTATTTTTTCTATTGATCTTTAAGAATTTACAACAAACTGCGGTTAGTGTAGCGATCGTTAAAAATTATTGTAGTTCTTTTAAACGGCAAAACTAGCTTAAGATAATAATGGTTATTTTTAATTATAACATTTTATTTTATAGTATAATAAAGATAGACTAGCCTATCAAACAAGCTAAACAAATTAAATATCAAAAATATTTTATTTTAGTGTGCAGTGTAGGCCTAAAATAGTTACCGTAAAAGAATGAAAACAAAACTACTTCTCTTTTAACCAGCTGTCCAGAATATCACTGATACAGTTATTTAGAATTTTACTTGAGTAAACATTTTTCTCTGTTCTCTGTTTCAGTTATTCTTTTGTTGTTTTAAAACAATTTTCTTTTCAAGTACCTCTCTCGTCGTTGATGTGGTAATAATTGTACCTTTAATGCTAGATAAGATTTCTTTTTAGGCTTCCTAAAAGAAACGTATTGCTTTTTAAAATTGTTAAAAAAATCGATTCTTGACCGAGACACCTCTTACTTACAGAGTGATAAGCGTGGCCTGTATTTTATAGTGTTGATTCTACTGAGTGGTTTTACGAGACGTAGGTGAATGCAATATTCCGTTGATCATATTTTTACAAATAGGTAGTTAATTTAATCGATTGGTTTGGGGTGCTATGAATAAGAATGTCGGTTATTATTAGTTTGTGTATTTTGAAACGATTATTTTTTATGGTGAAAAAAAATTTTTTTTCCTATTCGGCTGTAGTTTAGTTTGTGGTATATTTTGTTTATATGTTAATGATCGTTCACATCGCCTTTTGTTGTCTTGGTATAGCAATATGGTGTCAGTGTATACGTGTATATTATTTTGTGAGCGTGTTTCTTGTCAGGAAGTGTATAAATTTGTTGTTGAAGGGAAATTTGTTTTTAGCAACGATGCTGGAAATGGGAGAACCCGCAGGAAGACCATTGGGCTTTCCGTACTAATTGTTTTGGAATGCTAAGTAATTTTGTTTAGTTATGATGTTTGTTATATTTATAGTTTCTGAAATGTGCTTATGTGGTATTCTGTTTTTGTTGTGTTCTGTTTTGATTTTTAGAATGGAGAATGTCCTTGTTAATTGTAGGTTTATCTACCCTAGTAATTTAGTAGGATATAATATAAAATATAGTATCTTACATCTGAAGAATTGTAATATGATACAAAACAGTAAAAATTGTTTTCTAAAATATATACCACATGCATTTGTCAATTGTTATTTACGAAAAGCGAGTGTAAAAAACATTTAACAAAAATGAGGGTATCTGTAAAGTGAAGGTGTAAACAGTTTCACATCCCCGTGATCTCTTTATTTACTAACAAATTTATTAACAGAAATGTACGGTGTTACTGCTATTGATATTTTAGCCTATGTTAAGGTCACAATGCCTTTTCTCCTCCGTATTTATTCCCAAACATTGCGGAAACCATAAACAAAATTCCTACACAGTTGTCTGACCGCAGCCGATATCGCTTGCACGTTCTATTCCGGTCACGAATAAATACATACTTCTCTACACCGTAACATCCCAACCGTAACAGTCCCTACTAACCGATCTCTAGTCAACAAAATGTAACAACTAAATCAAATGGGTAAATATGAATTATTTTATGAAAGAGACGAATATGAAAAAAGTCACCAAGTATAAATAAAAAAAGACTATATTCAGATACAGCATTCACATTAATGTTACAACGATAGAATGTTAAGTTATGTATTTTTTATTGACATATGTACGTAAATAAAAGCGAATATGATCTAAATTTGATTTCTTAGTAATACTGAGCTCAAAGTGTTAATTTAAAAAAATTGATATCATAGTTCTTATAATGCTTTTGAGATAAATAAATTTGTATGTGTTGTAGAATGACGATCAAAATTATTTATATACGACAGTTTCCTTATAAATAAAAGGAAAAGTCATAAAATCTTTTGTAGGTGAGTTGCCACCTCATTATTAAGTTAAGTTGAACTTTTAAGGATAGAATTCACAGAAGTTAGTAACATAAGTTTTCCGTTTAGCTCGAGATTAAAATGAATTGAATGCCATTAAGAATTTTAAAACTTTATCATCGTTAATGCTTTAAAGATGTAGCCGCCTGCTGCATTTTTTTTTTTTTTTTTTTTTTTTTTTTTTTTTTTTTTTTTTTTTTTTTTTTTTTTTTACAAAACACCTTTAGTCTAAAAAAACTAAAATTATTATACCCTTCGGTCAATTGAAAGTTGAGTTGTCACGTGAAATTGATATCATCACCAAGTTTTACCTCTTTATTTTAATCGAAAGCCAATTAACTTGAATGAAGATGAATAGATACAGTTTTAGAGTAGAAATTTTTATTCTTGATATTGTTGTAGACATGATTAATATTGAACAATTGAGAAAGTAATTATAAAAAACTTATGTCTTAATACGAGGTTTAATACAAGTTTCAAATCGACAAACATTTTAATTCTGAAACTTCAGTAATATTTTTAAACCAGAATTACAACATAAAATTAGGAACTGACACGTTAAATTGTTGTACTACAAACATCAAATTAAAAAGATTTGAAATTTTTTATAATTTATTTGCTAATATTTATTTTATTTACTGTAACTGCAAATGAAACTTTCAGTTGTGTTTATGTTGCAGACTGGAAATTCAAATTATCATGACTAAAAAAAAATTTATCTTGAACCATGATTCAACAAAGTAAAGTGCCAACCAAATTTTGCGGTAAAATTCTGTATTATGAAATACAGAAGTTAAAAAACAGTTATCAAGTTCGTAATTTTCAGTTTAATAATCAATGTTACACAATAATATAATAAAATTTGTTTAATCATGTATTTTTTGATTTGAGAAGAGAAAAAAATTCTACTGATTTCATTGAATTAAGTGATTTTGTTGATTTTTTGTAAGAAATATATACTGAAATTTATAAGTTTCATTCAGTGCCTAACATATTATGGAAGTTAAATAATCAGAATACAAATATTAAATTTGACTGCTGACTGTTGAAATAGAGTTAATTTCAATAATGGTTGAAATAAAGGATTATAATTTACTTTATCCAAATTTTTCCAGTGAATCGACGCTGTGACACCGAAAATTATGTCATTTATCTATAGAAAAATTACTCTCTTAGAACTGGAACACAAATTTGGGAAAAATATTTCAGTGGCAGTAAGTAAAAAAAAAACTTCTCTTGATATCTGTTATTTCTGTTATATCTCTGTCTTTTTCTGTTTTTTCTTCTTTGAAATTTGATCTGCAGAAGTAGTTCTACGTCCTTAAATTATAACTTTCTAATAATGGATCACTCTATTCATGCAATTTATTTTTATTTATTACTTTCCCTTACAACAAGAAAATCAATAAAGTATACTGTAATGCTGAAATAAACTGAACAATCTTAATTTTTATGAATAACAGAACATTTTGTTTAAAACAATCTCATTGCATCTCTTAGTACAGTTTACAGATTTTTTTATTAGATCAGAATCAAATACTTGATAATTTTCTTAAAAATTATTTTATTATTAAAACATTTTTTAAATTAGAAAAAAGAGGCCAAATATTTCATAATATTATATAATTCTTGAAGATCACAAAAAAAAATTCATTTACTTGTGGACAATATTTCATTTACATTAGAATACAAAATTGTAAAATCCATTATATAAGAGTGTTATGCAAACTTGGTATGGTTTTTGAATATGAGCTGTTAAAAATAATAATAGCTTGTATTTTCATCATAAATTGGATGCAAATGATTATATCTAATCTTTTCACCGTATTATACTTTTTTAAAAGAAAAAGTACTGCAACTTTTATAACTAATAATTTATAAAACATTTGTAAAAAGCACAGTGTCTGTGTCATTAACGTTTTGTTTTTAATTTATCTATTTTAATTTAAACATTTCTAAAAAATAATTTTAACTTTAACTGTGTACAAACTTCAAAAAATAAGCTTCAAATAAGTTAAAAAATTATTTCTGAGGAAAATGATTATAGAGTTTTGTTTAACCTATCAATATTTTAAAACCAATATTTTCGGAAAGAATACCATGTTGCAACTTAACTTCCAAGACAGTATTAGATGGAGTGATACATGTTAAAAATAATATGAATGTTTTAGAATAAATAGGACATCACGGGGAAATTGTTGTTGATGAAGACACTTAAAAAGGGATTTAAATAAAGAGATATCTTCTTTAATCTGAAACCGCATTATAATTCGCACCATTAAATACTTTCTTTGGTAGATGCAATTCATTAAAAGTATACGTATGGAAGATGGAAATTCTTTTAGTATAATAACCTTATTCAGATTTTATTCATAAATTTTCTTTAGCAACAATTCCTTATAAAGTTTTCCCTCTTTTAGTTTAGTAAATAAAGGACGTTATGAAAGCGGAGAGGCAGAGAGCTGAAGAATTACTTCAGGCGAAATTCGTTTTGAAAAGTGTAATTTGCCTCTTGGAAACACTTTAAATGCTTTTTCAAGTCGTGCCGAATGGAAGAAGTTGAAGAACTATTACAAAACAGGTTCCTCGGAACACATTACGGGGAGAAGTAAACTTTCGAGGCAGGTGAAAAAGAAAAATGCCTTTGGAAACTTAGTTCAGTATTGAGTTAATAGGTTAAGTCTGGTAAATTGCACTGGCTGGCGCCGTGGTGGAAAAGTTGAGATTGGTTGAGGTCTCCGCGGACACACTTACACTGCCCCCCCCCCAAGCCACTTCCTTCAACTTGTGCATTATGGACGTTACAAATCTGAACACACGCATTCTTTTCTCTAGGACGGAAACTTTTGTGTGACTTAACGCTAATGAAGTTAGTATTGTTGCCTTGTTTTTCAAATATAATTTAGAATGTGTTTAAACATTCGAGTCAGACATAGTGTACTAAGTGTATCAAGGATAAATAAATACAGTTGTTGCAAAGAAATACAATTTGCGTCTTTTTAATCTGAGGCATTAGGTATTGTAAGTAGATAATTTTTTTCTGCTCATCCAAGTGCATGCAACACACACACCCACACACACTCACTCACTCAATCACTCACTCACTCACTCACTTACTCACATGCTAGTACATGGTTGCTAAAAATATATAAATTAGGAACATTTTTTTAATTTAATGCCAATGATTTTTTTTTTATTCAATGACAGTAAGTTACATGAAGTTAAAGGTAGTGGATTTGCAATTTTTTCATTAAATGTTTTAAATCCAAAGTGGCACACAACAGTGAGTTTGTTATATAACAAATTTTAACCAATTAAAATTTCTGGAGAAAATAAATTAATAGAAAATAGTATTTTGATGTCTGAAATTCTATGAGGAAGGAAACTGAGGTGATTGCTTTCTAAGTAAATTAAAAAGTAACGCAATGCATAATTAACTCATATTGACTTTATATGTAGTGTAATATTATGAATAGGCTTTTTTTATTCAAAATTTGATGTGTTTCAACTAAATTGAATATACCGGTCTACTTTTTTTCTTAACATTTTAAATTATTAAAATGTAAAATATTTTAATTAAATTCTTTTATTAACAAAGTTTGGAAGAGTTACTGGAAATAAATAAAATAATATTGTAAGTAGCATCTTTACTTGAAGAACAGATATTAATTTAAATTCTGCAATCTTTTATTGTAGTTATTGAAAACTTGAAGCAATTAGAGAACTTAAGTGACTTTATCTTACCAACCCACACGTCATTCATCCAATTAGAGGCATGAATCCGTTCTGTTAACCGAAAGTAACTCTATAATTGCTCTTAAACGTCTTCTTATCCTCCTTTAAATAAACTTTTCCAGTTACTTTCTTTTTAAAGTAAACAGTTCCCTACTTGAAATAAATGGTTTAGTGGCTTCTCTTTATACACTATAGAGTGTTCTTACAATATTATTATTTATAATTAGTTAGTAGGCATTTAATTAATGATAATCATAATTAATTTTAGGAATGAGTTAAAGGAGGAAAGGAAAACTTACTTAATTTAATAAACAAAAATTACAATTTTTTAAAAATATTTTTGTACCTTAATTATTTTTTACGTTTTTTTGCGGTATTGTACTTATTAAACAGAAAATCGAAAACGAGGAAGGAAATCTTTTAAACGTTCAACATTTCTAAAACTTTTCCCAATTAACCATGTCATAAATTTTTTTTTCAGTTTTTTTTTATACATTTTGGTAGTTCAGTCAACATCATCTTTGACACGCAAAGGGACATTTTAGGGTTTGATTCCCGGCAATTTTCTACATTTTTAGCTAGCAATAAACCATAGCGTGCTAAAAAACATTTTATAAACGAACGGCTACTTCGTCTTACAATTAAAAAATTATTACTTCAATTAGAAATTCCTATATTATACAAAAATCGATAAGTAATAACTGACTGGATAGAATAATTGTATAGTTAACAATTAATTATGACTGAGAAGAAATATCTATTTAAAAAAAAAATCCTTAAAAAACTACTGCTAAGAAGTGAAGTACCGTATAAAATTAAATAAAATATAATGCAAATGGTGAAAAAAAGTACAATACAGAAATTATGAAATGTTGAGTTACAGAATATTTGCCAATAGGTTAACGTGATTTTATTTAATATAAAAAGTCTTTTATCAAGTTTTTAAATTAAAAATTTTTAATTTAATCAAACCTGTAAATTTAACCCATTTTTAAATCGAAGTGAATAAAAAAACAATATTATGTCAGTTGAAATTGAAAGAAGTAAAAATATACGTATTATTTACTTTTAATCTTTTAACGTTCAATATTTATTAAATATTTTTTCACCCGATAAACGAAAAAAAAATTATTGTAAGCTGACAGTCGTTGTTTATTTTTCTTTCAATATCCAAAAAGGTTTACGAGTGTTACATTTTGTGCTGCGGAGCTTCGTATGAATATGGTTCAGATTGATGTAACTTATGTTAAGTAATAAAAAATTTTTTTCTTGCAGGGTGTTCCTTGTTGAAAGAAAACAATGTGATCATATTACATTAGTGATAGTCCATATTTAGGAATTAAGTGATGTGGCTAAGGATTAGTTCTTCATTTACTAATTCTTTATTTTTTTACAGTTGACAGTAGGTTACATTATGTTAGTATAAAAATACAGTAAAATCAATATATTTCATTCTTAAAAACCTATAAACGTTTTAAATTATATCGATTTCTGAATTCAAAGGAAATAAAAGGCGTTAATGAAAGCATTAACTTATATTTTCTTTTTAATTTCCGTGAAAAGAGCAAATCAAACAAACACCTTTTTTGATGATACAGTTTAATTTGATCTATCGATGAAAAATATTTATCAATGACGTCAGATTTTTAGCTTTAATATGACAATTGTGTAACTCCTGTTACTGTGTTTCCATTGCAATAATTGTTAAGATGAAATCAAGTTAAATTTATATATGCAGCACGAGAATGGAAGGTAAATTCCCATTAAAACTTTAATTAGTTCCGCCTTAATTATTTATATACCTGGTAGCAAGCCTATAGCATGCGCTTGCATTGCGTTAGCCGTTTATTACAATTGCTTTAGTAATGTGTATTACCTTATGTCGTTAAATAACACGAAATGATGAATGCGTAAGGTTAATTGATAACATTCGATCTGTATTCCAGTAACAATAACCATATTCGTCTATTTACTTTGCTTTTAACCATACCGTCAACGGTAGAATTTTAGCGTACGTTTTATGCAAGTATCTATAATTTTTTAATTTAATACTTGCTTATGGACATTATAGTTCATTATGGGCAATTATTGTGTCTTAGCAACAGTAGATAATTTTCAGCAGTTTGATCTCCTTTTATAAGTCACTAATTTCTAACTGCAGTAAAGGTACTTAAATAATAATGAAGTTTTCAGTGTTCGGATATAACTTCTACGTTTTATTTATGTACAGTTAAAAGAAATTTATCTGTTACTTATACATCTAATCATTCATAGACCTTACAACACTAATTATTAAGAAAATATATACATGTAATCATATCCATGTAATTCGTAATATAAACAACCACTTTTATATTTCAGAAAAGTATTTACCTTCTGTTAATAAAACACTCAAAAAACTGAAAGATGATAATGTATTTCACGGCTCAAGCCAAACATTACTTATCTTGTCGTGTGACTTGGCAATATGAATGTCAATATTACCAATATTATTGAAAATTTCAATCGTAAATAATTGTAATTTATTAAAAATTTCTCACCATGTGTTTTATTACGTTTATGCGAAGAACGTATTATATTTAAATTATGTTTAATAAATACTCCTTAACATAAGAAAATGTCTCCTAATTTAAAGTATTTTGCAACATCCAAGAATAGTTTAATATTAGATCCGTGGTGCGGGTTATTTATTTTTTTTTTTTAGTTTAAGGAGAGAGTTGATGTAGGATTGTTTTAATTCCTTGAGCTATATTCTTTGGAAAGCTTCTGAAACGTGGAATCGGTGTTTTTTCTTTTCAGTACTAGCCCGCATTGTACTGCTAATCATGCACACACATTACTCTACACTTTTTTTACTTTTTGGTTTGATTTTCTTTTTATAAGCCACAATTTTATGCATATTCTACTCGTATTTTATTTTTAAATGAAATTATGAATACATTACAAATATATTTTGTGCTGTGAATTAATCTTCTTTATTAAATTCAATGGATCCAAATTATATTTCTGAATCCAACAACTTTATAAGCAATGGGATCGTGGAATCATACTGTATTACGAATTTTGTTTCAGATCGATTACGATATATAGTAGTTTTTTTATAAATTCGTATTTTATATTAAATATGAACTTCAAATTTATGAATTATTCTGTTTTAAAGTAGTTTGTGACGGAAGGAATTTAATAATATGAAACATGTTTATTGTCAATTTGTGCTTTTAATTAAATTCTTACTTGGTGTTTCTTTATTTTAATTTCTTGACGGCTTAGTTTATTTAAAACATCAGTTTCTTCTGTCACTAAATTTTCATTACCTCGTTTTCCACAATGACATAAAAGAGGTTCACAGTTCAAAATGTTAACTTTGATGAGGTAATTTCACAATTTTAGTATTTTGGGTAAACTTTATTTATTCTGGCTAGCCAATTTTCTGTAGTGTTTTAACTTTTCTCTATTACAAGTTTTCTTATGATAAATTTATTAGAAATGTTCTTTTAGTAAATATGTATATCTTAATTTTATTAGATGTCTATGTATTAATTGTCACCACGGTTTTAATCTTAATTTACTGTAAAAATTACAAATTATTATTTCGTGTTATTTTATTTAGACCTAATAATAATTATTTTGCATTGTAATATTTTGAATAATTTTTATTTATAGTTTGTTTTTCTTGATTCTTTTATGCCGGAACAGATTTTTTTTGTTATCTGCGGAGTACCGCACTTATCCACACTTGAACTAATATAATTATGTATTTTATAATATTTTGAGTTAAAAAATTAAAACATCTATTTAGTTACAATGAATAAATTCCTTAAAAATTGAACTAAAAATTGTAAGAGAGAAAAATAAATAAGTTAACTTAATACATTTTTTAACAATGATTTTGATGTTGATGGTTTGTGAAAAACCGGAAGCACATATTAAACCATATCAATGTTTGTTAAATATTATAATTTTTTTCTTTGTGAATTTTTTTTGAGGAAATTGGCATATTTTACCTTCTATTTTAATCGTATCTTTAATCAGTTATTCCGTGATAGTTTAGCCCAATAATTTCCTTGAACTATGAGAGAAATTGTTCCTAGTTACAACGAAATGCAGCCACCTGTCTCTATCGTTGTGCTTTCAACCTCCGGAAATCTTTTTCAAAAACATCCATGCTTTCTCTTTCGCCCCCTCTATTTCACTCTCTTACTATCTGACATTCTTGTAATGCAAAGTATACATCACTTCAAAAATGTTTTCTTCTAACTGCGTATTTCTCAAAGATTAAAATATATTATGACTTATCTAGGAGTATACTGTTATTATTTATATCTCTTTTTCTGCTCTCTATCATGAAATATATATGACTTTCATTGGTAACAGTTTTTAATCTTATAAAGAAAGGAATCTTCACGTCATCGTCATGATTGGACGTTTATAACGTTTACGTTTAATGTCAAGTTCAATCTCTTTTAGAATTCTTTTAAATACTATAAACGTTTTAATTTTTAATCGAATATGATTTTTACTTTTTGGTAATATAATTTTTATTCGGAATTAATCCTTATCAACTCCAGCATTGAACTGAAAATTTTCTTTCGAGATCATACATGTAATTTCAGTGATTAATTATAAAATTAAAAATTTTATACAGAATAGGAGTCTTCAGATATACAGAATAGACTCTGTATAAAATTTTTTAATTTTAATTTTTGTGACTTTGATTATTATTATTTTTTTAAATACATATTTTAATAGAATAAAAAAAATTAAAAGCTCTTAATGGGTTTCAATTATTATTACTTTTTTTTTTAAAGAATCAGCTACTTGTAATTTTGTAGTATTTTAAAATACTCAGAAAATAGCCTGTTACAATGAAGCTAAATATTTATTTGTGAATGTAGTGAGGTTTAAGAGAAAGTGCTAATGCAAGAAACGAAACAGGGCAACGATGAAATAAACGTCTACATTCTTGGTTTTTCAGACCGCTAATTTGTGCAGCTCGATACTGCCAGTGTTGAATAGGCTCCTCTGTCATCATCATTTCTATCGGTATGCTGAAAAAAGGTGATAATATTTATTTAATTTACCCTATTCAGTTATAGAAAGTAAAAATTTATTTTAGTAGTGCTATTACAATTACATAGGATGATTCTAATAAAATCATAGTCTACAGAAATATCGAAAGTGCAGAGGTTATACACATTATGTCTGAAAAATTCCCGAACTAAGTTAAATAAAAATACTGATCTAAAGATAAACGAATTTACTCATATCAGTCCTCTACATAGTCCTCTAGATATGTACTCGTTGCAGCGCCGGTAAAGCCCAACAATGCCCGTCATGACTTTGTGGGATCTCCTTTAACTGCAATTCCTTTGGATGATCGGAATGTCGAAAAATCCTTTCATGAAAGGATGAAAACCTTTCATCTTCAACTTGTTTTGGGAACAAAAAAAATTCGCCAAGTAAGTGAATAGGCTGGATGAGGTGAAACGATGATTTGATTTACGATGTAATAACGTGTTAAAACTTTTGCCATGTGTGCCGCGGAATTGTGCAAGAGTCAACTGCCTGAATCCTGGTACTCGGGCCGGATTCAACGAATGCGACGCATAGGCGTGTCATTACTTCCAAATAGAATTTAGAGTTTACAGTTTGACCAATTGGGACAATTTGACCAGTTGCGTGCGCACTGACGCTCTACCGTCTTTAAACCGCTTCCACCAAGTGTATTGTATAGTACCAGATGCAGCTTCATCACCGAATGATATCATACAATAAGTCTAGTCTGCTATCATAGAATAAGTTTCACCGAAAGATTTTTGAAGTCGAACAAAAAATTTTGTCGCGCTTCTCTGTTCCATGTCAAGCTCGCACAAGATAACATAAACACAACGTTTGGGGCCGAATATAACTTTAGATTGCAGTGACAAAAGTGATGAAATTTTGTTCACACACTTGTCAGACATCGTACTACATAGTTCCTTGGTTGTCTGAGAGGGGGCGCTATTTTTTGTCGACAACAGAAATTTAGTTCGGAAACTTTCCAGACATACTATATAAGTCAAGGCAATTGGTGATTTTGTACCCATAAAAAACGCATTTAAATATCGTGCCATGATAGTAGCCGATTTTACAAGAACTGCATGTCACTCTTTAAAATATCTTAATAATTCTTTAGATAATAAGCATTCTAGGAATGCCTTGGCGTTCTAGAAATGTGAGAAATAGTTCCCATGGCCTTCTTTAGCAAATCAAAAATAATGTTAAACATAAGTAACCTAAACTCACTGACTGGTATACAGTGAACTTCGTAGGTCAGTGAGAAAAAGTTCTGGAGCAGTTCATCTGTCGCTGTAATAAAGAATATTTGTTGGCTAGATTAAGTAAAACAATATGAATTCAAGTTCATTACATACATTCACTCAACAAATTGAAATATCTTAAGTAATAATTGGGCGAAAAACATTTTAACAAAACAAACATGGCCACATATTAATTTTAAACTTTTATTGATGTTAATTTATTATTGTAGATCGAAAATTTCTAAAAATCCTTTTGTTGCTCCAAATGGTATTTGTACGAACTGCGCAGCCATCTTCTCTAATAATAATTTCTTTGTAAAAGGCACCTATTTTAATTTTTCTTCCGTTCTGCTAAACAGTTACTATTATAAAAATTCATATAAATATATATAAGTGTTTTTTCAAATTTAATCTTCAGTTGCTAGTAATTGTGTTACGGATACTTACGTAAATATGATTCGTAGCAGTTGCTGAATAAGAGTTCCTCCGTTTGGTATCAACTGTACAGCTTCGCAGAGTGTTCTCATAATGCATGATCGACCTTCTATTCCTATTCTAAAATGAAAAAAAAAATTATTCCTGTGCAAAATAAAGCTATTGTGTATTTCTTAAACATGTTGAATAATTTTAATTGCACAATGGTGGAAAAACCGATGCGTTTAGAGATCCGTGATTACAGAAAGTAGGTTTAAATTGAACAGTTTTATCAAAAAACTGAAGTTTATTAACTATGAATAGTCAAAATATTTTAAAACATTTACACAAACATTTTTACTAAAGTTATTAAATTTAAATTTGTAATGTGTTTTTGATAGATTGTTTTTTTCTTTTTTTAATAACATTTTTAACACTTCTATTATAGAAAATAATTATACTTTTTTAAAAAGGATTTCCCTCAAAACACAAAAATGAATAGTTGAGTTTTAGATTTAAAAATAAATATAGTTGACATGCCCACATCCTACAGATGAAGTTTCTTCATTGAGCAATAATAAACTATAATATTATTATTTTAACTTTTAAGAAATAATCTAAAATACCAATATTATACAAATGATAATACTTCCAATATTATGTTTGATTTTATTTTGTAATCAAAAAAGGAATATAATTTAAAGTAATAATTTTATTTCAGTATTTTAATGAAGTTTTGTAAATTCTCAGCTCTTGTTAATAATTACAGTTGATTTATTATACAGTTGAATGCCCTTCATGTTCTTTAATAAATAAACATGGAAATTAATTATTAATTTAATTTACTTTTACCTCTTACGAAAAGAATTATGTACAATACAACAACTGTATTTATGCTAGCTCTAGTCATCATGTAACGTTAGCTTCAATTTACTGAATATGCCTGAAAATTATTTAAATATTTACAATTTTTGATTTAGTTATCAATATTTCATGGAGTATAAAAGATTTTACTCTTAGAAGTGGAATGCAGAATAACTCCAAGTAGTTTATTTGTGGGAGGAATATTGAAGAGGGACGAACCGCAGACCTCGATTTGAGGATTCGATATATAAAGAAGCCCTAGCGCTGATGTTATTGCCTGGCGAGGGGCCGTGAGCAAATGACAGAGAAAAGTTGCCTCCCTTTCAGCTTTTCTCATGCACGTTCCAACTCTACGAATGGTCGCATTATTTCATCTTGCATGTTGCCAAATTGCTCCGGATGTATGCTGTGGTTTGAGTATTTTTACCTTCTGAAAACTTACTGCAAATAGGCCTATTGATTTTATATTTCATTGTAGCTTCAGTAATATTTTAGAGTTTTCTTACAATGCCGGGAACGTTGAAAGTTTTTAAATGAAATTATAAAGTTTCGTTGGTTTTATTGTTTAGATTTAAATAATAAATTATATAAGGTTGAAATATTTGTAGATAGCTACAGTTTTACCAATATTTTCTCCGTGTTTATATAATTTTTTGTTAACTAAGCAGAACAACTGATAACTTAACGAACAAAATTGAATTTCAATTTTTTTCGTTTCAATTTATGCCCAGCATAAATAGGCATTTATGCTGGGTATGCATGTATTACTATATGATTTCTTTCTTTTTTTTTAATTAAGGAAGTTTTATGCGCATCCATGACCAGCTTCGCAAGTTTCACAAAAGATTTTATTACTTTTTTTTATCAGAATAGCTAGTTTATATCTTTATCAAAATTGTTTATTCTGCTAAGTATTCAAATTAAATTCTTAATAAGCATATTTTCTGCCAATTTAAGTAAATTGTCTCATGTCTTATTATTTTCCTCTCCATCCGAACAAAGTCATAGAAAAATTTAGATATTCTTGTTCTAAATCCGATATTTTAATTATTTACATTAATCGATTTACCGTTAGTTTATTCCTGATATCAATTATATGACTGTGGGAAGAGGAAAAGAGCTGTAGTAAAGAGCTTTAAGGAATATACCTATAAGTTTTTGTCTTGTAATAACTTTGCAAGTAAAGGGGGGAAAAAATTGCTGGGATTGATATTTTCTGCTTTAAATTTATTTATATAAATTCTATCAGGTATTTGATAAAAGTACACTGAGGGGGAGTGTATTGTACAACGTAGCGTACATTAAGTTAATATATATAAGGTGTTGTAGTTTAAATATTGTCTAACGTAAAGAGTTAAAATAATTTTAAATGTACTTTCAATATGTAATACTGCTAAGAGGACGGAATTGACGGTTGTTTTTTAAGGCTTTTCATGATTTGGTTATCTAGAGAAAAAACAGAGAACAGCCAATTTCCGTACTTTATACATAAAAAATGAATCATACATGATAATTAATTTAATTTTAAATTAGGAGTTCAGACTGCTATGTACCTAAGTTTTACATTTGTAACGTGAGTATAAAAATACATCCGAATTAAAAAAAACAAAAAACACAGAATAAAACTTTTATTTTTCCTACAAAGAAACATGTATAAAAAACTAATCTGTTCATTAAATATTCAGAATGTACAATGAACTTGGTAGACACCACTTTATGTGAAATAATTTATTACTGTTCAATTTACCAGTATTTTCATTAAAGCATGTATTACCAGATGCTACTTTGTCATTTAAGTAGATGAGTTATTCTATGATTATTGTTGTATCTCGTACACGCCTTCTTGCTTATGTATTTGTGTGTTTAGAAATTATATTCGGAAACATGTCTATCTTCGTGTGTAAGATAGTTGTACATCATTAATTCACTGTAATCTACCAAGTCTATTTTATTCGATATCGACTGTGCCGAAAATACAGATTGGTTTTTCCACTTACAACATCCTTTTATTTATATTTAATTATGATTCAGTTTATTAATTTTTTCCATAAACCTATGTGACTTTTAAGAGTAATAACCATAATCATTTTATGCGACCTGTTATGAATCATAATTCATAATCAAAATGAAGTAACGGTTCTTATTATTAATAAGTCAAAGCTTAAAAAAGTTGTTTATTAAAGAAATAGAAAAGTATATAATGTTTTAACACAAATTAACTACAAGGTAGGTAATTAATGAAATGTGTTGTGTGGAGAGAATTTGTTAATAATAATAAAATGGTGTAACCGTAAAAGGTAATTTAAAAAATAGACATATTTGGAAACACTCGTACATTTTCGTATTCAAGATTTGAATAGTTTTTTTCAATTTAAACATAAATATGATGGATACCGACTTATGAAAGATTTTCTGTAGTAGAATAAAGTTAGCAATTTTTCAAGTCACTGAAGATTTGTAGGCCATAAATGGATTTAGTTGGGATGAAAAATTTCTGAATAAGGTTTGTAATAAATACGGTATTTCATCGTTAATGTTATATAGGGCACTTATAGTTTAATTTTTTTTGTCTTGAAACCTTTCAAAGCACAGATAAATGAGAGCATAAAATACCTAGTGAGCATTCACATTAACAAAAGATTTAATAACAAGATTAATAAAAAGCAATAATAAAATTTATTTATTTTATCATCGTTAATAAAAATTTTCCGTTTACTTTTAAAGAATTCAGTACGTAACTTAACTGGAAATACTTTGTAAGTAAACTTTAAGTGTCTGATCATGAAACATGAACGTAGTCAGACTGTAGAATTTAATCATCTTCTGGGTGGCATCATCTATGTGGCTTATAAGTCCAGAATGTGAATCATTTTATTGAAATAATCTATGAAAAGTTATTTAAAGAATCTCGTCGCATCAAAATCATTTCTCAAAATGGAAAATTTTGTTGAAAAAGAATCGTAAAGTGGATTATGTAAAAATAAAACTTGGGATATATGAAGAAAATAAAATAAAAAATTGATGTGAAATTGTGGTTAAAAGTAGCTGAAACTATTTAAAAAATAAGAGTCGCCGTCTTATTCATAGATATAGAAGTTTAGTAATATTGTTTTTATGTATGTATTTATTTTTTATATGTTTCCGATATGAAGATAGACCACTTTTCTGATATACCTCATAATCAGTTCTTTTCCTTTCAGGATAAGGAAAATTGTTAAAACTTCCACTGATATCTGTTCAGCCATTATTTATTATATTTATATTCACATTATAATTATGTTTGCAAAATTATTTAGGAAATTACAGAATGGCAAAACGGTTAAGGTGTAACTTTTATAGATTTAAAGGTTTATAAATGTTTAAATTTGTTTATCGTTATGGTGAATCCAAATGTTTAATTTCTTGATTAAATTTATCCGTTGAATTTTTATATGCCTTTTAAGGGATTTATTTTTGATATTATCACTCTAAACTACATAATTCAACTGTTAGCAGTAAAAATTCTGCGGTATTTCCAGATCATTTGCTTTTTGTTACGTAATAGCTCTATAAAGGATAAAAATCCCATTTATTTTACTTTTATTTCTCCCCTAAACACAGTGAGCCTACCAGTAATGAACAGCATCACAACTGAAAAGGTTTCGTAAACTTACAACTCTCCTAGAATTTTTCGTGTAAAAGTAATTTGAACTGATAAATGATCACATATTTAATTGAATTAAATTTTAAGGAACGTTTTAAATTTAATCATTAAAAATATTGCTATACCAACACTTTCAAGAAATAAATATGTATGCTTAAAAAACAGCATGTATTACTATAGGTTTTTTTTTTTTTTTTTTTTTTTTTAAACACCGCCGGGGCAACTGGACCCACCGTTAGGCATAACTCAGTCGCCGCG
>JAAAKQ030506474.1:0-20042 GCA_010016005.3 Zanna intricata | reverse complement strand
CATTAACAGGAGGAAAATTATAAGTAAATAAAAATGTTTTCGGGTCAATATGACCCGAACAGAACAGCAGGGTTAAAATAAACTTGCACAGCTCTCAGATTCAAGGGTGATGTTAGTGTATTTATATGCTTTGAAACTGCACCCTCACAAAATAATCATCTCGCTAAAACTGATTAAATAAAGCCTCAATTTCTGCAATTTTTTTGAGCTGAAAAAATTAGTTCTACTATCTCTATATAAATAAAATGATTAATGAGTTGTAAGGAGTCCCATCAAAGACCAATCCATTCGCCCAAGGTACCAAAAAAAATGGTGTTAAAATTTTACCATTCCAAATCATAGGCCTGTTTACCATTGAGGATGATCAATAATAGTTACAGCCAGCCATTTGTAATAGTGAAATGTTGATTCTAAAATCACAATTCATAGAAATGGAGAGCTATAGTTCCAAGGAGCAAAAACATTGAACTACCAAATAGAGCATTGACATTTTATGCAACATTACTTCCACCTCATTTCCTATTTCCCAAACTTCTCTGGCCACCTTACTTATCAGATCTCTTGATCTCTTAACTAATGATCTTTTTTTAAAGAGATACTTTAAGAGTTGGGTTTTCTCCATCAGATTTTACATACTGGAGAGATTAAAAACAGGGAGTCCACCATAAAATTAACTCATCAGATCTGATGTTGTACAAAAAGGTATAGAAAATTTTGAGCATTTCCTGTTAGTACATTGAGGGCATTATGATAGAAAAATATTTACTGCATGTAAATACCAAATCATGATGAGCAAAAATATCAAATTTATTGCTCTTTTAAAACACATACATCTAATATGTATCATAATATGTAAAATAAAGAAGTATTGTGTTTCCAAACATCTCTTTTTTTTATATAAATCCTGTGCTACAGACTTGACAGATCCTGCACTACTATTTTAAGTAACCGATACTTCTTCAATCCCCAGTCCTTGAAATTTACTTTTTTAATAAAATATTCACCATAACAATTATTATACTAAACAAAAATAATTTCTATGCAAACTTTTACTTGTATATTAATAATAAAAATTATTTTAGATTACATACTTTCATTGTCCAATAATCAGATACATTATTTGTTATAACTTTATATTGTGTCCATATTTCTTTAGCCCGTAAAATTAAAAAAGATGGAAGGAAGGTATTAAACAGGGTAAGCACAAGGAAGGAGAGCATTTATGTATAAAAGAAATTTGCTATCATGGGTAGAAGTAAAATAAAAGAAAAATTTTAAAATGATATATGTAGTACATATTTTACAATACAGGGCTTTACTTTAATGAAAGATCAGGAATAAATAAAATCAGAAACACAAGACAAAAGTTTTCAAAATGTGGGGGTAATAGAAGAATAATGGAAATTAAACGTTTGAGAGTTTAAAAATATATTTGAAGATTAATTAATCAAGAAAAAAGGAACCTATGATAAATTCTTACATGAAAGAAAACTATACTGGTTAGTAATATGTTTAAGGCACCACGTGTTAGTCAGAAAGCAAATAAAGAAAGTAATAAACTGTAGGGAGGAAAATTATATAATATATAAAGACATATTGCTACTTTTACAAACAGACCTGCTCATTTTATACTGAATTAAGCAATTAAGCTTTACATGGAAATTTAATTAAACGAAAATTAAAATAAAGTTTAAAATGGAACTGTTAATCACAACAGATTAAAGAGGGTTTAGCCAATGCCAAATCATACACTGTTTACAACTTTATATGTCACCAGACATCACTGACTGTGATACTAGAATACTGTCTAGGAATTATTTATGGTATAAATTCATGTTTATCACTGTCTGGGGAGAAAACAATAAAAGATAAGTTTATTAAAGCCAAAATAAGATTAAGTATTTAATAAAGAACTGAAAAAGACACCATGCTATTAATAAAAAAGATCTGATATGTTGACTACATGACTTCTTTGTACACCTATTAATTACATACACATTTTTTTTTTTTTTTTTTTAAATGAAAAGTACAAAAATTTTATTTCACTAAAAAATTCTGAACTATTATTATTATTGAATTATTATTTATTGGAATTTTTTTTAAATCAAGAGGTTAATAATTATAAATCAATATATTTATATTTAAATTAAAAAATAAACTCTGATTGGAACCGAAATGCCTTCCCCTTGCAAGATCCAAATATTTCATTAATTAAAATTTTATTTGGCTATAACTCTGGAACCAATGAAAATTAAGTACCACTCATGATATACCGTCGAAAATCTCGAAATGAAGGCTTACTACTGCAGTTAAGGAAAAGTTAAAATCAAATTTTTTTTGGATTATGGACTTTTTAAGACAATTTTGGTAATTTGCAATCACAAAGGAAAGTGCACAACTAGATGTTACAACAGTCCTGATCCAAAATTTCAACATTCTACGGCTAATAATTTTTGAGTTATGCATAAAAAATACATCGAAAATAGTAAAAATGGTTATTTCCATTGAAATCTGAAAATTGAAATTTTTTGTTATTACAATACTTCCTT
Source organism: Zanna intricata (assembly GCA_010016005.3). Taxonomy (NCBI): domain Eukaryota; kingdom Metazoa; phylum Arthropoda; class Insecta; order Hemiptera; family Fulgoridae; genus Zanna; species Zanna intricata. The sequence goes on along the minus strand of JAAAKQ030506474.1, from coordinate 17,493 downwards.
TACTTTGTAAAAGAAAGTAATAAGAACTGTCTTTGAGACAAATGTTAGGCATAAAACATGAAGGGTGAAATATCTAAGCACCAATTTAAATAATGATTTAAGCACTTAAAGAATAAATATGCAGAGTTACATAAGAACAAGTTACAATAAGTATGGAGAGGCAATCACATCTTGATATCTTACCAATGGGAACTTGTGACAGCACAAAAAGAACAGTACTGCTATTTTGTCAGTACTCAGTGCAGATACGAATTAGAACAATATATTATACTGCTCTCTGCTCTGCATGGAGTTTTATTAATGCCTGTAACATACTATACAAACATGAAATCCAAAGCAGCGAATGAGCTTCTGCACCAATATCCTCTGTTTCACATCACAATGTGCAGCACACAATTTTTTTTTTTTTTTTTTTTAAGGGCGAAAAACGCTTACATTTTATCATCACCTGGACACCACTTTATTGAAGCATGACAAATTAACATAACTCATTCAACAAGTGAGTATACTACTTACTCATATGTTGTAGAATGATATCTAACAAAGTACACTTTACACATCAGCATCAATTATCTTCATAAAACAGATTCCTACCCTAATAAATATTCATTCCATTTTATTATTTAGTAACACCTATAGTGATATTCATACAGGCCAAACAAAATCTTATTTGTCAGAGCAGTTGCTCCTGTGAAACAGCATATAATCACAGCCTACCTTCTCGGTCACTGTTCCAGCCAACATTGCTCTACCAAGTGGGCAGCCAGGCAAATTATTAGAAATTTCACTTTTATCACCTCTGTCTAAGAAAATTAGCAGCTATCATTTTTGAGCAGCTAGAAAATTATATGAAACACTGTACTAGAATTTTACTGCAATAGATTTGATCAAGAAAAAATTCTGCAGTCCAATTTATATAATACATAAGAAATACGTGTAAAAACAGACTTAAAACTATGTATGTAATAATAAAAGCAAAACATTTCTGATGACATTTCTTGTAAAAATTTGCACCACAATAGTTCAGCCAAACAATTCAATCTTTGTTTACATTTATCATTAAATATTATTTAGCACTCTCTTACAATCTAAAAAAAAATCCCTTGTATGATAAATTAAGATGAAATACATGAGCTCATTTCAGTTACTAAAGAAAACTAATGTATTCATGGCAATAAGGTATGCAAATCACAAAAAAAAAAATTGAGAATGGTTCACATACAGAAATGAATGACTGAACAATGACAAACTACATTCAATTTTTAAGCTCACATTTTTAAAAATTACGATTAATAATTTACCTTGATCATCATATGCTCGCACTTCAAACAGCTCTGGCGCTTCTTCAATAAATAATTCCCTAGTCGTATATTTAATACGTAATGATGTAATTACATCAACTATGATATCACATCTTAATACTTGGCCTGTAGAAACCTCCTCAGCAAATACAATACCTGTATTACGACTCATCTCTTTTGATATAGCCAATATTACTGCTTTTGATGAACATCCTGTAACAGGATCTACATTTTGTTGAATTAACTGAATTATATCCATTCTTGAAGTTTTCCTAGATAAACGAGAATCAATTAATAAACCAATCATACAAAATTAAAAAACATTTTCTCATAGGTAATTATTTTATGATCTGTACCTGACTGGTTTGGCTATTTATTAACTTTCTTAATATTTATTTTAAAACCTCAATTCAAATCTACTGACCCTCTCAAATTTTCAAACCTACACACCTTTCAAAACCACAATTTCTTTCATATTTAATGTTTTTCTACAGTTCATATTTTAATGAGTAAGGCAACTCACTAGATTAAACTTAGAATTATTACTTATCACTAGAATTATTACTTAGTTGTCTCCTTTTAAAAGATTTCCTTACTTCCTTATCCTAGTTTCATAAGATAAGTTTTGTAAAAAACATATTTTTGGCTAAATGGAGGGTTGTTTTTCAGATTAGCCTTCGGAACTACTTTAAGGGACTGCTTCAGAGGATGAGTGAAGATGAAATTTATGAATGTAAATGTAGTCTTGTAGTCTCAGGTCGATGATTCCAGAGATGTCAGGTTAATTAAAACCCAAACACCAGTATCCACGATCTAGTACTCATATCTGTATAAAAGTATAAAACCTTTACTAGGATTTGAACCTTAGAACTCACCGGCTACATGAAGGCTAGTGCAAAGTTTGACGAAGAAAACTATAAAACGAAACAGTAAAAACGATTTTAATGATTTATTTATCAAAATATGGATATTATTCTTGCTTAAAACAAAATTATTAATCTTAATTTTTTTACAGAATCAGGTGAAAATTTACAATTGCCCTAATGTTCATAACTAACTGTAACCGGCGTTCAGACGATACAAAAATTGTAGCGACATGAAGCCCTATTTTCTAAACTCAAGCGAAAATATTTTTCCAGTACATCGCAACATCTAGAATAAACTTAAAAAGTGGTCACCAATAATTGAATGTACAAATTAGAACAGTGCTTGAAGTATCACTTCTTAATGATTTCACAAATTTAATTTTAAAAATATAACCTAACACTTACCATTTGAAACACCCATCAGCTACTAGGGTAAAATTCGTTGAAAAATCAGTAAATAATGGCAACAATACTCGTGGAACATTCAGTTTAGAACTATTAATAACACTTGTACCGAAAAAAAAATAAACGAAACAAACAAACAATGTCATATTACTATTGACCCACGCCATGCTTTGAGCCGGCTACACACTATCTTCACAGACTTGTTCGTTGCATGAATCGCAAATTTTTTCGCTCCCGCCAATCAGTTTTCGTGCTAAGATGGTACTTAATAGCAACAAAGTAATACCAATTTTTTTTCTTTCACTGCTACGAAATATTTTTGCTATTCAACATTTAAATAAAGGATTATTAAAGATCTCCAATCTGGTACATTTTTAAATTTTATTTGGTTCAACCTGTTTGTTTTTCATAATAGTCTGTAGTAGAAATTACAACAAACAATTATTAACCATAAAAACCAAATGAAATTCAAAATATATCGAATTTTTATTTAAAGACTGTAAAAAAATCCTCAACCAATTGTACTAAATCCTAAATCCTTAAATCAATTGTTTATAATAATCATTTTCATTACGAACTAAATTACCAGCAAACAAAATTATCAATAACTATGAACCAGTCAAATCTTTTTTTACAACAATGTCATTATGATGTAAGAAGAGGAAATAGTAAATGTTCGTATTTTCTTTTTCTTTTTTCTTTTTTTAACCTCCAGGACCATCGTTAGGCATTGCTTTTTAGGATGAGATGAATGACAATTTTTTTTAGCATGTGAAAATGCCATGCCTGACCGGGATTCGAATCCGGGACCTCCGGATGAAAGGCCGAGACGCTACCATTCACAGCACGGAGGCCGGCAAGTGTAGCGTGTCTGGAAGCATCTTACTCTATGCAATTCAGTATATCCATGGGTCTAGGCTGTTTCTCTTTTGAGAATCTGAAAGTAAACATATTTTTTTTTAAGTTTATATATTACCTTTATTTGTGCTTCTGTTTAACTATTAGCATAAAATAGAACTGCTGAACGGTAATGGCTAAAAAAAGACAGCAATTACAACTTCATAATTATTTATTTTAATAACGTATAATAGTAATAGGTAAATGCTGATATATACTCTGAAGTCATTAAAGTAATAAGAGTAAATAATATAAGTGCAGACGTAGCGAAATCTGAACCCTTTTTTTTATTTTAACTTCCGAAACCAAAATTAAGTATATCTTCAGAGGGATGAAATGAATGAATTATAGAGCGTGTGTGAAAAATGCCATGCCTGACCGGGATTCGAACCCGGGACCTAAAGTCTGAACCTAAAATGTTCCTATTTAGAACAAAATACAATCAAGAATAATAAAAGAGATAACAGCGAATCAGAAAATTTGTTAAAAAATCCATATAGACAATACACCATGTTGAGAAAAATCTAAAATTACTTAAAATGAAAAATTGAACAATAATGTTCAGCACATCATTTCGTTGTTAGTTCATGGTATTTGAGAAACCATATGCCAGTTTTGTGTTCCTTACAGGGGAATTTAAACTCAGTTTGTGGGGAGCAAAACTTAACTGTCTCAGTTCAACTCTATGACTAGTTATTGATGAGTGTGGCCATAATTCACCAGTGATGCAGAAGTAACATCAAAAGTGCTCGTTTTGTGAGTCAGTAGAGATTTTGCTTCATGAAATTAGTTTCATTAGTGATAGCTTATTAACTCAAAGGCAGGTGATAGTTTGATCCAAAAAGGGTCTCTATCTGCAAAAATTAGGTCTTCTACAAAACAAATTCCAAGTAGCCCTACCAGGATCAGGCTCTTGGTGAATTATAATACAGTACTTCACGAACTGGGTGAAGTTAGATGACCTTTATGATGACAGACTTGAAACTCAGTAGTCACAAAGCAGGTAGGTAGAAGCCCAATCACAATCTGCTTTTTGGTACAGCACATCCAAACACAGGGATGAAGAATTAAACATTTCTGGGAACAACGTCTCTAAGCATGCACTGAACTCTAATTTGAGTTGGGTTAATCTCATTCTACAACCATGTTAATAAAAGGACAGCCTGTAGCTGTACCAAAGTGTCAGTTGATTTGCACATATAATAATATTGGTATTGCAGGAGAATGCTTGCATTTAAATCTTAATTGGTAGGTGTGGTATTAAAGCTAGGGCCTACTGCTACTAAATGTCAGTAAGAGTTCCCAGCATAAGACATTAGAAATGAAAAAAAAACTCATTTCATTTTGAATGAAACAACATTAGTTGATTATTAAAAATTAGTATGCTAATTATAAGTATTAATAAATGCTGTCCTGTCGCAATGTTTGGAACACTTTAATAAGCCTACTGACATGTTCCATGAATTTATTAAATATGTAAATTTAAATAGGAAATTAAATTCTTCAGTCAGAGCACCTCCAGTTAATTTTTTACATTATGGCCTGGGCTGGTTTTTCATTGCAAAAAAATTAAAAGTTTCTTCAATGATCCTTTGACTGCTTAATCAATTTTTCCATTTAATTACATTTTGTACTAATCACTTAATCTAAATATATTTTCTATATCACATCTTTATTTGTATGCTTTATATGTTCTAAACATTGATTGTTATAAATTTTACTTCCCACACTTCCTACTATCTTTTGTTATCTTCAATTTTTTTTGTGCTAACTTCATTCCTCATCTGTTTTATTTACCTTCTTAAAATCATCCAATATAATAACAATTTTCTACAATATCTACCTTTGTGATAACTTATTTTACCTATTACTGACGTATGTTATGATTCTAAAGTGTTTAGATAATTTTCTTTTAATCCACCAATTTCTACTAACTCTATCACTAATTAAGAAAACTTTTGAAAAATGGTTCAAAATTAAACTACGATCTGATATCAGATATCCATATATCTATATTATATATATGACAGATATATCTATGATATTAATATCAGATATGATATGCATAGCTGCCGGTAGTTATATTTTACAGTCCAACATTCGATTTAAGAATCTTCTTTAATCATTTCATTCTCTATTTACTGCTGTTCTGAATTCTTTTTTCGAAACTCTGTATTTTTAAAATTTCATTGGATTTGTTGTTTAATAAGTTTACAGTTTTCATTGCCAGTTACTATGGATATAAGTGTAGCAAAGTTATCACAACTTATGTGTATCCCTGAAATTAAAATTTCATTGATACATTTGAACCATGATTAGGATGAGATTAGCGGGTAGATATAAGGATGTATTCTAAAAGTATGATTTGCTTTGTCAATCCAAATGACTTTGATGTAGGCTATCTTTATCTATTCAATTAGTAGTGATATAATTTTCAAATAATAAATTAATTAAATTTCTTGTGCTGTTTCCTAAAAGTTAATTTAGAAGCTGACAGAATGCCAAAAAACTTATTGTTTTAATTTTGGTAAATTCGAAATTTTTGCAAATTAAATAGCCACCTCTATCAAACCACTTAATTTCACGATTACTTATTAGGATTGGCATGGAATTTATTATTCTTGAGAATGAACACGCCAATTTAGGGAGTGTCTGTTTAATCTCTGTTGCATCCAACAAACATCTCAAACCAGTAACCGAGAACCAGACAGTTGGTTTTCGACATCAGTTTAATTATAGTATACAATTATTTCATACGTATATACAAAACCACGTATTGGTTTCATACGTATTGGTATTAACTTCAAAGATTTTCATGCGGGAGCGGAACATACACTCAACCGATGGAGCTCATAGGCGCTTATATCAAGTATTTTAAAATACTTCAAATAAAAAATAAATGTTAGTATTTCAAGTGAAAATACAAAATATAAAAGAACTTTAAGTATTTTCAATTATAAGATTTTAAAAGTAAGGGTAAAAACAGTTACTTTTTTAAACTTTCTATAAAGTTAGTTTTTACACAATCAGGTAAAAACGAATGGCAGTGCTGTCATATTATTTGTTAATGCTATATCTTATTCTTTAAAAGTTATAGAATTATCTACTTTCCAGTAAAAATATTTTCTTTCTTTTTTTATAGTATAAACCCTACCCATCAATTATTAACGATATATATAATCATTAAATTGCTATAAGAATGTAATCATTAATATGTGAATTTAAAAGTTTAAAGCTGTATGTATATGCGTGTTTTGTTTTTTTAATGAATTCTGTTTATGATTTTGCTCGTCCTCGTAGACAGTGTATTGATTTTCGTTTCTATGGCAGTCTGTTTATTTTAATTCAACTTAATGTTTTAACATAGGGTGCATGCTTCAAGGTTCAGTTGCTGATTGCTGTGTAGAGTTGTCAATCGAAGTGCCCTGTCAGTTTTCACCATTTTCCCCAGGTAAGGTAATGATGCAACTATTATTTAAATCTAACGTTTAGTAGCGATTCCCTAATTTATGTTAAATTTTCAATTATTTGTTAAAAAGTATAGTTATACCAAGAATTTGTGAAGTATGCCTAGTATTTTCTATTAATCTATGCCGATGCTTTCTGCAATATTTTTTTTCTTCAGGTTTTGCATATAGTTTTGTAAACTGATTCTTAACAAAACTAGGTATTTCGTAATTACTGAGGCAATACATAATGTATCGTTTGATATGTTCTATCAGAAGTTTTGTTTTTTCTAATAGGCTTTCTGTTACCTTTAACCGATACTTGTGCTGTTATCATTAACAAAAATTACAGCTCAAAACACACATTTTGCCCTTGGTAACTGAGACTCAAATACCGCATGCAATTTTTGTTTGTATCGTTAGACCATTCTAACCTGATGTATTCAAATCTGATGAACAATTGCAGTTCTATATCTGACTATATTTGTAACGATAATGAAATTATTAGAATTCATTGATAGCTACTATGGTAAATTTTGTTGTTAATGTTCCTCCTAACCTTAAAACTCGTACTGGTTGGTTAACTTTAAAATTTCAGATTTTTAAATAAAATAACCTAATAGCTCTACTATAATCTTACCTCTAGAAGGAGGTTTTTTTCTGTAATTCTAATTAGAAAAATAGATACTGAAAATATCATTATTTTTAATGACTAATTTAAATGGAATGAATTGTGGGTGAAATTATATACATTGAATAGGTAATTTTTTGTTCAAAGTATTGAAACTACAATCAGAACTATTTTGATGCTTGTGTTGTTGCTTTACAGAGGTTTGAAATTATTGCTGTGAAAATATTAAAATGCCAATTGCCAATATTAAATGCCTTGTGATAGAATAATATTTATTCTTAATATATTTTTTACATGTTTATTAAGGTAAATTTCGGTTGTGTTTATTATTAAAGAGGCTGTGATTAATTTTGGCAAAGAATGTATTATATTTGAATTCTGTTGGGTTATTTTGCATGTTATGTGATGAGTTTTTATACTTGTATTTTTTATTTTATTCTGATGTTCTAGATTTTGTTTTTTGTATTTTTTTCATAGTCTGTTATTGTTATTCAATTTTTACCTGTTTCTATGAGATAGTTAGTAAATACTGCCTCTGTTATTGAGTGTTTCTTTAAATATCTTTTTAATGTGAGTCTGTTTTGTTTAGTCGGTAATCCAGACTAACTATTTTGACTGTATTAAGGCAATGTTGTTGAGAGTAATATAGCTTAATTTTCTGCTGGATGATTGCTTAATGAATTTGTTCTGCACATGATGGATTGTTTATTTTATTTTAAAGGTTTTCTGTCTGATATTTTAAATTTAATTTCTTTGAAATTTATATGTGTATACTTATAAATATATAATATTCACTGCCATCCTATTTTAAAACATTTGTCACAAAAGCATACATAAATTGAAATTGTCCTCTGGTCAGAAATTCAATGTGTTTGCTATTCTTTCCTTATGTCAGCACAGGCTTTCCTGAAAATATTCTTCCTAGCATGAATAAGGAGAGATTAAACATGCCTTAACAGGCAGATCTGTAGATGTAGCCTTCAAAGTAGTTTTACTTAACAGGGTTGAAACAAATGAGGATTTGCAAAAACTGCTTTTGAATGTGGATGAAGCAAGATCTCTGTCTGAAAGGACCGGAATAAGAAAGACATGTCTACATAATCTATAAAATTAAATGGCATGTATGTGTCAGTGTGATTTAGCTAACTTTTGACACTTTAGCCTTTTATTCTCTGAATCCTGTAGGTCTTCTTATCCTCTTAAATCAATCTGTACTTTTTGTATGTTCTTTTAAAAATCTAGTAATTTAAAGGTGGTGTTCGTATACCTGTACCAGTGCCATATACCTGCCTGAAATGTTGCCAGATCTATTAAAATTGTTTCATTTTCATAATATTTATAAAGTTGATGACAAACAAAATTCAAAATAATACAACATATTTTTGCTTGTTACAATATATGTTTATAAAAATGAGAGTCTACATGTCAAGGTTGTAATTTTTGAATGGCTTATCCAACTTTATCAAACTGTGTTAATTTTCTCTTGGACCTGATTTAAACTTATTTTGTACAACACTTCAACTATGTTATTAGGTTATTAGTAGCTTTTAAAGGTTAACTTATGATTTTACCCATTACCCATTTTCAATCTTGAATCTTATTTTAAAAATTACATTTATAATAAAATATAATTGCCATTACATTTAAGAAAGACTTTGTTTTTTTCTTTTTTTTTTAACCTCTGTAACCACAATCAAGTATCGCTTTAGAGGATGAAGATGAATGTTGTGTAGCGTGTGTGAAAATTCTACAACACTTCAACTATGTTATTAGGTTATTAGTAGCTTTTAAAGGTTAACTTATGATTTTACCCATTACCCATTTTCAATCTTGAATCTTATTTTAAAAATTACATTTATAATAAAATATAATTGCCATTACATTTAAGAAAGACTTTGTTTTTTTCTTTTTTTTTTAACCTCTGTAACCACAATCAAGTATCGCTTTAGAGGATGAAGATGAATGTTGTGTAGCGTGTGTGAAAATTCCATGTCTAACCGGGATTCGAACCCGGGACCTCCGGATGAAAGGCCGAGACGCTACCACTCGGCCAAGAAAAAGACTTGTTTAAAACATTTTTTGTTGTTCTTAAATAATCTGTTCTTTATTATTTACTTTGCAGCATAGGGATACATTTACAACACTGGCTGCCATTTTAGCTCGTCATTGCTAAATTAGTTACTGTTCTGTAACTATGCGTTTAATAGTAAATCTTAAGCAATAATATGCTCTTTATTATTCTTCATTTATTCAATAAATTTGTTTAAATCTTTATATCATTATATATTTATATTTAAACATGGTTAGGATTTTTGTGGATAAAAAGGAAAGTATTATCTTGTGGTAGGATTTATAATTTACAGATTATTGATACTGATTTATAGTTCAGTTGAAAAACTGGACTATGAGTTGTGTTAACCTTATCCCTGTATGCTTCTTGAATAGGTCACAATCCTTTTGATTTCAAACGATGAACAAAAAATTCAATAACATCCAGCGTTTCATTAGCAGCATAAGACGTTGCGTTATCCTGCTGGAACTAACATTCTCGTTCTTGTAAATCCAACACGGTAATAAATTATTCGATTAATTTGTGATAAACCAAACATCTATAGATTTGTAAAGGCCCTATTACACGACGCCAGGAGATCGCACATCAAACACCAATTTTGTGTGTCTGTAATGGTCGTTCGTGAAACACATGAGGATTTTCAGCACTCTTATTTGACAGTTCTGGCTGTTAATGTAGCCATCCAAATGAAACCATACTTGTCGCTGAAATGAACATGATCCAAATTTCAGTACCGTTGTTATCAAGAGAACGAATCCAACGACTATACTGTAAATGTTTTCCACGGTCTGTTTCATTATGTTCTTGAATGACACCGATGCGATAAGCATGTAATTGCAATTTTTTAGTAGCCTTGAAAGCTGTAGATAGTGAAAGCCCACCCTGTGATTACTTCCTGAGTGATTTTCTGGGCAACCGAGTCAAACGTTCTTTAATAACCTCCAGAACTTCTACTGTTAATTTTGATAGCGATCTGTGCTTTTCCGATCATGTACGCCCCCAGTCTCACGAAATTTATTAATCAAATACGATATTGCCGACTTATTAGGAACTGAAAAATTGGGAAATTTTATGTGAAACTGAAACTCCTCTTTCGCTCGTTCGTAAGATTTATACGCGCAAAAAAAATCTCGATAAGAAACATACTTTCGTCTTTGGAAAACGACATAGTCTCACAATAGAGATGTAATTATACTTTTTTTTCTACGCCAAAGTAGACATCTCTGTCATTTTATTCCTTACAGCCCAATATATAGTCGCCATGTTAACATAGCTCTTGCCAGTTACCGTAGGTAAAGTTGCCGGACATATTAATGTATGATCGGCTGTCATTTCTTTTTCATTGCATAAGAAGCACTGTGGAGTCTCAGCTTCTCCTATTCTGTTTAAATGGAGTCGAAAATAATCGTGTTTAATGGCTAGCCTAAAACATGTCACTGCTACCGCTCCAGGAAAGTCAGTGGAGATCGTTTTTTAGGGTTGAACATTGATGCTCATAGTTTGTCAATACAGTTTCTAAAATTTGCTGCTCTTGCTGTCTCCATGATAGTATTGCAGACCATTCGTTTCGCACTACGTAATAAAATAGACAGGATGGGCTGTGGTTGGCGGCATGTACCCACCCGCACAAGACGATCCGCTTGTTCATTTCCATAGTTATCGCAAGGGTCTTAACTCATTGCATCACTACCCATCTCTACATAACTACCGTAGTCCATCTACAGTTTTACTGAGGGTGACCGTGTTTTTCGGCACGCGAGGATTCCATAACTAGATGGGAGATGACTAGAGGCAGTTGCAAGCAGTGGTGTCTTCGAATCCGACAGCATCACTATATTTTTCCGGCAGCATCAGTCATTTTTTCCAAGGCCCGTGTAATAGCAGCAACCTCTCCGTCAAAATTTGTCGCATTTTTCCCAGCAGCTACTGAAATTTGAAACTGGCTGGTATACATACCTGCGCCTGCATCAGAATTTTCTCCAGTATCTGATCCATCTGTGTATATTCGAATCCATTCTGGCTTAGGATAGCGTTCAGCTATAGTGGTCAATGCCACCACCTTATCTTCTTCCACAGGAGTCAAGGATATATTGATGGTCATTATTAAGTCTAAAGCAACCGTAAACGGGCACGTCCAAAAACCATGTTTAGATAGGTCTGGCAGGGGCTCTGTTAATTCAAAGTTCAAGCCTAGGTTTTAGGTGATAGATTTTGTCACATGGCTAATTGTCACTTGTGGTTTTAGCCTCTGGGTTGTATTCCTGTTGTTTGCTCAGTAGTCATTGCCGTTTCTAAGAACGCGCTCATAAAGGAGGATGGCATTCCTATCTCGTCTATTTTTTAGGGACTCAAGTTCTGTCTGTAATTGTATGACTAATATCAGGGTTGATTTTGCCGCACCGGTAATGATCCTTAGTGCCTCATTTTCAACCAGATCAAGACGCCTCAAGGCTGAGTCAGTATCTGTCACCATAATTCCGGATCAATACCCCAGAACTGGTCTTACATATGACGTATAAGCAGTTCTTAAAACCTCTGCGATAGCTCCCCATTTTATGGCTGTTACACGTTTAATGAATTGCAGCCTAGATTCACCTTCCATTGCAGCATATTCACTGTGTTTGGTCCAGGTCAGTTTATTATCTAGCACTAGTTTCATAATAAACTGACGTGGACTATTATCCAACACTAATTTCTTCGACGGGGAGTCTTATTCTTTAAGACTTTAGGAGGTAGGCGTTCCCAAGCCCTAGCCTCTGCAGCTTTTCTTCCCACTACACATTGAGCTGCAGAACACTTTACATATACACATACTCTACACCAAGAACACTACACAATTTACAACACATACATTCCACAACTACACAACAACATTCTACACTACTTCTTCTTACACATACACTCGGTGATGTTGCGACACCTTACGAATCGCAATCGTAACCCAAGGTGGGAACTATCGTGCCGATAGGTGAATGGCTCTACGTAGTGAATCTCAAACTATGTCCTCTGGGCACCTGGGCGAACTCAGATGTATTTAGGTCTAACTCCAGTACGCGTGCCCTCTGCTGGAGTGGTGCATTATATCGCCAGAACTCGTGGGAACAAAATTAGTTCTAAGACAAATTTCACCTATGATGGTTGGTGGTCCATCTGAAAAAACCACCAATTTAAGTCTTGTGAAAAGACCTCGTTCGGTCTTATCTGATGAGGATAATTGTCCCGAGGTAAATAATTTAAACGGCAAATCTGTGAATCAGATTTGCAGTACGCAAATGTTAGATTTGTATCCTTCACAGTAACCAATAAGGAAGCTCTCTTCATAAAGTTTCACCTTTTTTAATCAACAAGGTAGTCAACTGGTTCATGCGGATCACCGAAAAATATAAGAAAATTGAGAGACGGATCCATACTGATAGAGACCGTCAGTGATGAACAAAGTCGATCTCTCTTGCGTTTGAACAATATGGGCGGGATCAGTAAAAGTGCGGTATGTCATAAATCCCTCAACACTAGCCGGCTACTCCGGCTGGCACTAGCCAGGATCTCCTTGAGATGGACGTCAATAAAATTGCGGAAGAACTTCGTCCCCAATGTGTTGCAGAAGTGAAGAAAATTACAAAACGTCAGAGTGGGAAAGAAGAACCAACAGCCTCTTATTTTGACTTTTAACCTTCCCACACCGCCGGAAAAAATTAAAGTAGGATACCTGCTGATTAGAGTACGACCTTTTATTCCGAATCCATGACGTTGTTTTCAATGTCAAAGGTACGGCCATACCACAACTTCTTGCTTGAACACCGCAATATGTGCCAGATGTGCAAAAGAAGGCCACAAGGACATTGACTGTCAAGAGGAAGAAAAATGTTTAAACTGTGGGGGAACACATATAGCTCGGTCTCGAGAATGCCCCTCTTTCAAGGAAGAAAAACCCATCCTTAAAATCAGTACTGAACAAAAACTTTCTTTCCCAGCCGCTCGAAGAGAATATAAAAAAATGCTAAACTCTCGGAACCTGGTTAAACCAGATGTCTCCTTTGCCGCTGCAACATTAAGTAAAACAACTGTAAATAACAGACAAGGAGCAGTGCGGATCTTGCAATGAGGTGAGGAAGCTTGTTCAGGTTTTATCTGATGAGGTTGCTTCACTTACTGCAACTATTTCCGACTTAAAGAAAGCAAATAAGAAGTCAGTACCTAACCCTAGTGAAAGTAGCACTAGTGGCATTCGTCTGAAAGTTCCTGCCCCTAAAGTTTTACCTTTGCGAACAGGGATAAATACTGCCGGTGGTAAGCCACCAAACAAGCTCCCAACTAAAGGAGCCCACACAACCACCCTTTCTGGTATGTCATCTACGACTTCCCTTTCCTCAACCTCTCACCGCGTTTGCTGGAGGATATGGTAGAGGAACCGCCCGATCCCAGGGCATCGGATTTTCTAAAACTAAAAAATTCGAAAAAGAAAAACCGGATCACATACAACTAATTAAATAGTTTCCTGCAATACTGTATCTATAACTACCTTCTTTATTAACATTATTCAGTGGAACGTTAGAGGTCTCAGATCCCGCATCGAAGATGTTCGAGTATTGCGCATGGACCAGTGATCATGTGATCGATTTGAAAGGTGTGCACACCTTTCAAATCGAGATACAGTAATACTCAGAGGCTATTTCTGTGAGAGATACGACTGCGTAGTAGACAGTAGAGAGAGTGGAGGAGTTTCCATTTTCATGCGGAATGAGGTGTCGGCTACAAGAATACCGTTACATACCCTTATTCCTGCTGTAGTTGTGAAGATCTCTATTCCCTTCTAATTGCATATCTGTAATTTGTATCTCTCACCGAACTCCGAGTTTACTTCTCTAGAAATATCAAATTTACTCGACCAAATCCCATCGCCATCGTTAATATAAGGAGAGTTCAACGCACACCATGTTTCCTGGAGCTCATCCTTCTGTTCTTCACGAGGTAATATTATAAACACATTGAGACAAGACTTTGACCTTTATCTTCTAAATGATGGATCACACACATTCATGTCCTTATCAACCGGTTCATTATCGAACATCGACCTGTCGATATGCTCCGGTCATATTTCCTCTTCTTATTTGGTCAGTTAGTGATGACTTTCATGGTAGTGACCACAAGCCAATTATTATTGCTTTTGGTACAGACCGCGAGGTGAAGAAAAGACCACAGAGATGGATTGTCGAAAAAGCGGATTGGATCGGTTACAATAAAGCTTTCCCATCTCAGTATGATGATGGTTCTGACATCCTCCTGCAACTTTCATCTTTTACATCCATGATACTGAAGAATGCTAACAGATATATGCCGCAAACATCAGGAAACCTCGACGTCATTCCGTTCCATGGTGGAATGATGATTGCCAACACGCCATTAGGAAACGACGGCAGGCGCTGCGCAAATTTAACCGCAGGCCAACCAATGAACATCTTGAGTTGTATTGGAAAGCTAGAGCGGAATGTCGTCGAGTGTTCTTAGACTCTAGGAGGAAGTCATGGAGGAAATACGTCGACACCATCTCACGTACTACTCCCACGTCTACTGCGTGGAAAAATATCCGTGCAATTTGCGGATCACTGAAACAATCGATTCTTGGTCTCCTTCATGAAGGAGAACTTCTCACATCACCTTTTGCTGTAGCAAATAACTTGGCAAACTCTTTCAGTTCGGTGTCTCTCACTATAGCATACAGTGAGGAATTTCAAAGGTACAAAGTGCAGATAGAAATATTATGTTTAAACGTTGGTGATTCGGTCGGTGAATTAAACACACCATTTTCAATCGGTGAGTTGTCACACGCTCTTAAGAACTCGCATGACACCTCCCCTGGACCTGATAACATTCATTTAAGCATCCTCTCACATTTTCCTAATTCGGCGCTACAACACCTATTGTGTATCTATAATAGTTTATTCTCCTCCCAAGTTTTCCCTTCTCTCTGGTCAGAAGCCATTGTAATACCAGTACTTAAACCTCATACAGATAAAGCAAGCCCCCAAGCTACCGCCCCATTTTCTTGATAACCGGTTATGCAATATAATTGATTATGCAAGGTAATAGAGAGAATGGTCAACCGCAGACTTACATGGTATTTGGAGAGACATGGCCTTTTGTGTTCAGAACAGTGCGGCCTTTTGTCTTCAGAACAGTCCGTAGACCATTTAGTGTCAAGCCAATTATTATTGCTTTTGGTAGAGATCGCGAGGTGAAGAAAAGACCACAGAGATGGATTGTCGAAAAAGCGGATTGGATCGGTTACAATAAACAGCTATCCAAAACGCTTTTCTTCTTCGCCAGCGCCTCGTCGCCATCTTCTTTGATATTAGAAAAGCGTACGATACGGTTTGGCAACATGGGATTCTTAACACACTTAAAGAATGGGGAGTCAAGGGCAATATGCTTGCATTTATTAGGGGATTCTTGAATAACCGAACATTCCGTGTTAGGGTTGTAGATTCTGTATCTGGTAGCGTCATGTTGGAGAATGGAGTGCCTCAAGGAAGTTTCTTGAGTGCTACCTTATTTTCTGTAGCCATCAACAATGTTACTAAATGTATACAACCACCAATGTCATGTTCATTATTTGTTGATCTTATTGCTATATATATTGCGTCCCGTTCCACAGCCACAGCAGAGAGATTACTACAGAATATAATATCTCGCCTTGAAGCTTGGTCTAAGGTTGCCGGCTTCATATTTTCTCCCCAGAAAACTAAATGAGTAGTATTTTCTCGGCTCCGGGACCCTTCCATTTCGCAAATATTTTTAAATGGACAACTGATTACTGTCTCCTGATATCAGATTCCTAGGATTAGTTTTTGATAGCCGCCTTACGTGGGTGAAACACGTCAAGGATTTAAAACTAAATTGTTTTAAACCTTTAGATATGCTTCGAGTCCTCAGCAACACAAATTGGGGAGCCGATCGGTCAAGTATGATACGCTTTTATTTTTCCTTAGTTCGTTCCCGTTTAGATTATGGTTGTGTCGCCTGCTCTTTAGCGCGTCATACTGTACTTAAAATGCTGTATGCTGTACATCATTCTTTCCTTCGGCTTGCCACAAAAGCCTTTAAATCAAGCCCTGTCGAAAGCTTGCTTGTTGACTGCGGTGAGCCATCACTTTGGGACAGAGGACCGACTTTTAGTATTCTACTTTTTCCGTCTCAAAGGACAGCCAAATTATCCTGCATTTAACTCGATTCTTGGGAATCCTAATTTAGGCAAATATGAAGACCATCCACGTTGTACTGTTCCTGTAGGCGTCCGTATCCCTCGTCTACTGCACATTATAAATGTTTGTACCTCTTCCATTTTTCCAACATATCCGTGCTCATATCCTCCATGGAAAATCAACCTTCTAAAATTTCATATTTGACCTAACGACTTAAAACAATCAACGCCACCTATTGTCTTCCGACAAATGTTTCAACATATCCTGTTGAAGACAAACGCAGATGGAATAGTGTACACTGATAGATCGAAGCAAGACGACACCGTAGGTTGCGTATTTGTAGTCAATGATAGAATATATATCTTTGGTCTGCCCGGCATCACAAGTGTATTTACTGCTGAATTATACGCAATAAATAAGGCTCTTGATATCATTAACTCTATCTATCGAATTATTGTTATTTCTAGCGATTCGTACAGTGCCCTCCAAGCCCTAGAAAACTTTTACTCAAAACACCCAAACAATCATAACACAAAAAAACTAAAACTAGAAAATCATAGAAATCAATAACGCAATTGCTGAGTTGAACCATTACAACAAACAAGTGAGTTTCTGCTGGATCCCCAGCCATGTGGGGATTCCAGGAAATGAACGTGCAGATTCCGCAGCTAAGGACG
>JAAAKQ030506463.1:3045-20045 GCA_010016005.3 Zanna intricata | reverse complement strand
GTTTATAAATATTAAAACATCGGGGAGATTTCTTTGAGTAAATCTAAATTCCTTTCAGAACGTTTTACTTTTAATGAAGTATTAAAAAAACTAAGTACTGATTAACATTTTGGAGTAAGAGTATCTCAAGTCTATTTATTTGCTATCAAAAATTCCATTGCGTGATAAGTAACAGTACAAGATTTCATTTATTTCGTAAGAAGGAAAGCTATTTTCTTTCAGTTTTATTCAAGCTTGCCTCACCGTTTGAGTATATACTAGGTTTTATTCGTTTCAGTTTTATGAAGTAAATATTGAATTTTACAATAAAAAAGATATGACAACAGTTTCCTTGTTTTATTTGTGTATTAAATCAATCTTTTTAGTTCCCTTGTTACAACCGGAGCAATAAAATAATCCAAATGACCTCTGAACATAATCTGATAATCTCTGAATCACCACAAAATAACTGAACGTCAGAACATCCCCCCCGCTCAACTGGTAATGGTAAATGAATATATTTTATCCACTATTATAAATGTAAAACCAATCTAAATTTTCAAAAGTTAACAAGTTGTGACGTTGCGGCGGTAAGCCACTTAGTGGAAGACCAAGCAAGGAACAGCAGGTGTTCGGAACTGTGCTCATACCTGCCTCGGTAATATTTATAGCCGAGTACTGTTGCCGTGGTTTTCAACTTTCTACGACGCTAATGATGGTAAAACTGCGGTTTCCTTCAATGAGTGGAAAATTGAATGAAAATGTAATATGTATGCGTTTTACATTTGGTTATAATACTAATTTTTTTAGTAAAATAGACATACTATTTTTCATAACAACTGGATTTAATTATATTTTCCTGTTACTTGTACTAAATTATTAGACTTGAGATAAGTAATATTATATTACAGTATTAAAACGTTGAAAAATATATTCTGTATTTTAAATAAAATTAAACTAACGAAATTTTATTTCAAGATTTCTAAGGAATCTCGTAATAACTTAAACTTTCCATGAACAAACCTTAAAAGTTAGTCTAGAAATAATTTGAATTTAACTTCGCTCTTTTGTTTATAAAAACTATGTTTTTTTTTTAATTTATTTATTTTCTTTTAAGAAAAAACAAAATAAAAGTTAATATTAAAGATAGAGCAATAAGCTATATAAATGTATAATTGTAAGTTAGTTATAGAATGTACAATACAAAATAAGTAGTAAAATAAGAACAATGTAAAAAAAAACTAAGTTTTCGAAATCCGTTAAATTTAATTTACGTATATGAAATTTTAATCAGAATACATATTCAGTACTAACTACTTCTAGATCATAGAAATAAAACTACCATAACCTGGACAAATTAATATACATACATTAAAATAATAACAGTTCGTCCATGTGCGTTCATCACACGGAAACTACCGAACAGATTTTAACAAAACTCCACAGATTTATATCTAAGAAACTTGGTTATTATCTGCAATTAAAATTATTACGATATTCCTAATGTTGCTTAAGATATAAAAGACATTCATATAAGAAAAATAAATCCTTTTTCTTCATTAAATTTCTGTTATCATGGTAAAATAAAAAGATTTCACGTTCAGATGTATAAAGGTTAAATATTTTAATAAATTTTTATATGATTATTATGAAATTATTATTATTGAAATTAGCACATTTAGTGAACTATTTTGGGTTTTGTTGTTTATTTTGGCTGTCTATATTGAATTATCAAAATTTAAAAAAATATGCCTTTCTTATAATAACCGTTCTTATTATTCAAACACTGTTAAAAGAATGAGAGTATGTCGATCCTCAGAAACAACTGAAGTGGGTGATTGTCGTTTAACAGCTGATCGATAGCGCTACGCCTAGACTCTTAACTAATGACTCTTTAACATGAGTTAAATACCTCATGAGTTCATACTGATGTCAAACAGCTACCATAGTCACACAAGAGTAGAGTTGTATTTAACTGTAATATACAGATTTAGTAGAAATGGTTCATTCACCCCTAATTAAAAAGTCGCCGAAGATACCTAAAGCAATGTTGAATGGATACCATGCTATATCCAAAGATTTGAAGATATACGAAGAACCCACAGCCCTTTCAAATGACTTCGTTTGGAGATTCTATTATTTATCAATATGGGGATGGAGTCCCTTGGCTAGGCAAGAAGAGCGAGTGGAAGTGAGCTTTACCGAGTAGTAATATAAACAAACCAAAATCTATGTGCCTACTCATTGAATGTAATAATGCAGGCAGATAACTTCCTAAATTGAAGTAGGTTAAAAATAAAACCGATGAATTGATCGTACATACTGTATAAATTTAAAAAAATTTATTTCTTTTTTAATATAATAAGAGAGATTTTTTCTTTTCCTATCACATTCAAAAATAAAAAGGTAAAATTGAGATTACTATATCATTTCTCATTGATAAGTTCAGATAGAACTGTATCATTTAAATATTTATTCTCAATGTCATTATTTTTTATACCGACTTCAAAAAGTAGGAAGTTAAAAAGTAGGAGGTAATCGATTGTAAGTTTTTTAATGTATGTTACACATTGTCTCCGATCTGATTTTGATAAATTTTTAATCAAAAGAGTATACTTTCGGATTTCGGAATGGTGCCATATAAATTTTAACCAAATCCCTCGATAATCTTAGGAAAAATACCAAAAAAAACCAAACGACTCGACATCCTTAACCGCGTTCCACCTCTGATTAGTACCGTATTGTTCTGTTCCTTGTATGACTAGGATATTAATAACTCTATATTATCCATTGTTTAATCTCCATGGAAATGCTCATGGTATTTCTTTCTCTATTTTTCTTCCTTAAACAATAATTCCTTTTTTTCTCCGCTGCTTTTCGCTAAACTTCATATTAAACCTACATTTTATATTTATACAAAATGATGAAAAAGTGTGTAATCCGAAATTGAAAAATTATAATATAAATACTTATATTATGCAAATATAAATTATAATTTTGTAATATTAAATAAATCGGCATACAAGCTGCCAACGGACACCATTCTGTATGAAGCTAGTTAAAAATTGTAATTTTGTAATAAATATTCTGTTGTTGTTATAAACATTTTTTTTAATCGGGTACTTGCAAACCTTGACAAAATGTTTACTCGCTATAATTAAACCTATAAACTGAATAGAATACGTAACCTCATCACTTCTGTCACAGCTTTCTCATCACGTCCATTCAATAACTTATTTGAGTTCAAATCAGACAACGCGATGCCCTCTACAGTTTTAACTCGATTAAGAGCAACATAAATATGCAGTCTGGCAAACGTTTTCCTGCCGACATCTATCCCTCCCCTGTTAAGAGTTATGCTCGGTCTGTGAACAGTTATAACCCTCTTAATATTAGAAGTACCATTCTGTGCTCACCATCTCTGTAGTTTGGAATGTTATACAAACTGGTGAAATGGCCACGCAACCATCAACATCTTTCATTCCAAGACCGATATTCTCATCATCAAATTTATGAGTACAGCTTCGAGTAACTCACCTTCCTCGAATATCAAGCCGAGATAATGAGAACGTCACTCTTGCATTACTTTTGACAAAGGTTTGTGTATTAAACTGACATGATGAGCATAACCCTCTAGACTTTCATTCGTAATAATCGACTGTTGTGGATTCTCATTTGCGAAAGTCTACATTATCGTTGTTAGGAGGTCTCTACGGAAATATTACGGAACTTCATTCTCTATTTCTCTAGAAATTGTCATCTCTTTCTTAGCAACTTTCCTTCCGTCACTGCCTCGCTTAGTAGGCCTACCCATACTTTAATTATATACTAATATAAATATAATTATATACCATTCAAATTTTAGAAATAAAATAATTTATAAAAAAAAACAACATAAGCAACAAATAATAGTACTAAAACGCCATAAACAATTATATCTTTATTTATTAAAAAAATATTTTTACAAAAGTTAACTATTTTTGAAGTCGATGTCAGCCAACACAAATAAAAAAAAAAAAACATATCTATATAATACAAATCCTACAGCAAACAATGCAGAATTTGTAATATAAGTTTTACTATAATAAAATGAGATCTAAAAAAATATAATACACTAATAAAATGCGACATACAGAAATATGATATAAGAATACTTCATAGATGCTTAGGTAGATTTATTATCACCAAGCATATATGCATTAGCGAGCTCAAGATGAGGATGATCGTGAAACGCTCTCTTATATGCTCTTGAGATCCCATTTTATATGTGGAAATCTCGTTTAGCAGCTTAGCGGTCGGTTGAGGTTCTAACTCTACGTAGCTTTATGTTCTGCTGGTGTTGGCTGGCACCGACTTCAGAAATAGTAATTTGTTGAAAATACTTTTATTTTAGTTGATAAAAAAATATATAATTATTTGAAATTTTTTAACACTATTATTTGTTGAAGTCAGTTTTTATTTTTATTTTTTTATAAATAATTTATTTGAATTATTCTTGTACCTTTATAATTTATGGATTACCGAGTATTTTTCTCTTTCTGATTCTATAGTTAATTTGGTATCGCATACAGTAAATCTGTTTCTGACATAATTTACTAATTACTATTTATCGCAAACGTGTGAATTTACTTAATATGAAATTCATTGAAAATTAAAATATAAAGATAATTATTTTCAGTTGTAAAATACCAATTAACTGAAAGGTAAAGTTATAATAAGTTGAACCGAACACTAAAATCCATTAAATGATAATAACTTTATATTTAATTGATTACAGAAATTTGCTAAGTTTTTCAATTACTTAAACAGGAATTCACTATTTGATTGAGAGTACTACCGTAAAATTACGGTTTTATAAGAAATAATAAACATATAATTTTTTTTATAATAATAAATAGACAAAATTTTATTACTTCAAATTCATTAATATTTTTATATTTTGGATTCTATGCAAAAAGACATTAAAAATTACAGGTTATAATATCCATTATAATTGTCAATGGAAATGAAGAAATAATTAAGAAAGAAATTTTTTCATAA
The DNA here is from genome assembly GCA_010016005.3 of Zanna intricata. NCBI lineage: Eukaryota > Metazoa > Arthropoda > Insecta > Hemiptera > Fulgoridae > Zanna > Zanna intricata. Next base: position 15,026 of record JAAAKQ030506463.1, on the reverse strand, counting down.
CACTTTAAGCTGTATAGGTGATGAAACACAAACTCTGCTTTATTGTCAATATATTTCTTTGTTTAATAACTAAACCTATCAGGTAAAATCAGTTTTCAATTCAAATTCTTGACTATTAACATTGAATTTGTGCCTCTTCATTTTTGTAACATTTTCACTAAACTGTTCTCCTAAATATTACTGTTTTTCGACTTTAACCGCAAATATTTGAGAAATACTTTCTATTCTAATTTGTTACATATTTTTGTTTTTATTATTATTTTTTATAGCTAAATTCAAAATTATCATACTATTTTAAAATAATATTTTTATTAATTCTTTTTTTTTTTGACGATGAGTTGTGAAGGAATGCATTTCCGCACTCTCCATGGGATCATCATGGGGTTGTGTTGGACTCCGAACCAGGGAATCCCAGCTAGTCAAGTGACTAGCCGGGACCGCCCCCAGCTAGTCAAACCCAGCGAACTAAAAAGCCTGGCTGAGCGACTAAGCAGGCTCCGCAGCCTGTCTCCTACCGACTAAACCTCCCTCACCGCTCTTCTCCACCCCAAGACTGGACCCACAATAAAGCATAACGCAGTCCCGGGGCGATTTTCTGGAATCTTCTATCCATTTTTATTAATACTAGATTAATTATTTAAAGAGAAACATTTGATTTATATTTAAGATTTTATCGATTTTAAGCTAATATTTAAATTTACGTTAATATACGATTTTTGCGTTGTACATAAAAATCACTAAGACTAAAAAATTAGACAAATTCCTTTCGATAAGCCGGAAGGTGGAGGTAGATTTCACCGGCGCTAAGTAGGGGATAAAAATGATTTCCTCCTAAAAATTAAGATAAACTTCAAATTTACTCAATACGACAATCGGATTGCATGTAGAAAAAGTTTCATATGTTTAGTATACGACAAGCCCCAACTTCTTACAATTCCAGCAACATTTTGGTCATCCGTTGCCATGGTCAGAGTTGGTCATATCAAAAATTGTTTCAGACAAAATTTTTAGGTATGTTTAGAGGATTAACGACAACTTTAAACCGATTTTATAATGTGCCTAATAAGGGAATTAAATATTTGTCTTCCAAACCCCATTCCCACCCTGCGCCATTGGTTGGTGACATCAAAAAAATTTACTCATATAAGTTTAATTTACACATATATAATTTACTCATAAAGAAGTAGTAGGAACTTTAAACGAATTCGATATTTTACTTAATAAGAAAGCATATTTTTTTTTTGAAAAAGCCCCCTCCCCACTTTTACCCGTATGATCCAATTTTTTCCGTTAACGAACTCAACTGAGATTTTGGGTCGTTATATTTTACGTATCTATTTGAAAATGACCGGCGTAATATTATCGCAGTTACTTTGTCCACAAGAAAGTGAAATATAAATGTATATATAAACTTTTGAAATGACGGTGGTTTTGGGGTCTCGGGGATGTGAAACGCGAAGATATGTAGAACTTTTCCGGAAATCAAATCATGGTACCAATAGGTACCATGATTTGATTTCCTATTTTAATAACAATAGGTCGCTTTGTTATGAAATCTAGCTAAATTATTTATGAAGTGCTTGACTTAATATTTTTAGGAAATTTTGTCAAATATTATAGCATTTGGATTTTGCATGTAAAAGACAGTGAAACTTTATAAAATATTCTTGGTTGGGATAAGTATGAATTAAAATATAAATTAAAACAACATTTAGATAAAATTATTAAATTAAAAGAAAAAAATTAGGTTTTGTTTACATAAATTCTGAAAACTCTTTTTATACTAGATCGTCGATGACGGTGTACTCTGATGGCTGAGTTTTCATTAACCACACATCTCAGGAATATTCTATCAGAGACTGTACAAGTGTACACTTCATTTAAATTGTTACCTCACTCATCTTCTGAAGTAATACCTTACGGTGGTTCCGGAAGCTAAACAGAAAAAGAAAAGAAAATCTGGAAAACACGAACAAATAAATAAACATATTATCTAACCTGTAATTCCATGTTTTTTAACTGAATTTCACATTATTTTGAATACCACTTCTATCTGTATTTTGTTAAAATATATTTTTGAACGAAAAACCAAATACCCTTGTTTCTATATTTCTTATTTTAATTTCGTTTAGGAATTCCTCTTGCTTGACAAGTAATTTTCTTCCAAGTAACCTAAGATTATGATTTTAAAACGAAAATTAAACGAATTACACGCATGATTTGAAGGTATTTATTTATTACTTTTCAATTACTTAATATTGAAATGTTATGTCATAGAGTGAATGAAACTTGATGTCAATCTGATATTAAAAGGAATTTAGCTAGAATGCTCAAGAACATTAGTTGGAAAACTTAAAATAATACTTACATACACATACATCCTTACTTCAGAATGTATACTTTTGTACTTGGGTACCTTATGTATATATTGGTATGAGTACCTTTAACTCACGCTTGGAAATAGATTCTTTATTTTGTTTATTAAATTCATTTTTAAAATTTGTTTCAAGGCTCATGCATTTTGATATGCTTTTTGATATATTGGAGAACAGTTTCTTTACACGCACTATGATTATAGTGGGCTGATTCAAACATTGAATTAGGAAGATATTTTCAATAAGATACATTTGCATAAAATTATTAAATAAACTGATTCAAAAAAAAAAACACATTGAAAAGTAAATACGTAATACTTTTTTTTAGTTTTTATATTTTATTTCTCGTAAGGCGACGCTAAATCAAATGATTTTAAACTGTTGGTATCTGGTTTTAATTTGATGACTGCCCGAAAAATTCTAAATCTTAAAAAAAAAATCATTAAGAAAAATTAAAAAGTATAATGTTTCATAATTTTACCTGTAATTTAAAAAAAAAAACGCATTTTTATTTTCTCAGAGTTAGATAAAACTTTGTTTTTTATTTCTTAGTTTTTATACGCTTTTATTAGCTTATACTAGTATTAGCTTTTATTAGTATATTTACCAGTTTTAATACTAGTAAATTTATCAGTTAATTTAATTTATTCATACACCCACAGTTTTATATGATATTTCTGTAGCTAATCCACAAATTTTCGTAATTTTAACATTTTAGGCGAGTAGAAGATTTAATTTTTAATTGTGAACAATCAATGTTAATAAGCACTTCCGCTCGTTCTTATAATAGTAATTTAAATATATGTAACGACTGGATTTGTTTTTCAAGAATAGTAAATAGAGAAAATGTTTGCAAGTTAAACATCATAAAACAAAAAACTGTAGTCATAATAAAATTTAATTTCTATAGAAATTAATAATAGTATATATACGTAGGACGTCTATGGTCCAGACATAATTGTAAAAAAATATTTAAATAATAAGCTGCATACTTAATAATAAATAAATTTAACAAACAACTGAAAAAGCTTATTGAAATTATAAAAGGTTGTACATAGTGCTCCTAAATGAAGCTTTCCGCTAGTATTTTGTACGGTTTTAATGAAAATGGAATGCTTGCAGCCTTTTTTTAAATAAAAGTGGTTTAGAGTAATTAAGCAATTACAATGTTGTAGGAAACGAGGATTTTTAGTTAATTTAGTAAATTACGCGTAACACGGTATATTTACATATTAACTTACAATCGGTTGGTTTTTTCATTTGTCTTAGAGTACAAAATATTTGCTCATTTTTATTATATTCCTTCTTCATTTACTATAATAGAAGCACATTTCATTAAATACTTCAGCATCAAATTTCAATTGAGTCGTATCTGGATAAATTTGATTCTCCAGTATAACCAAAATATTACTACTTCTAACAAAGAATGTAATGCTTTTTATTAATATATTTTATAAAATTTTGTTATATGAAAATTGAAAAATATATTTTTATCAGACGTAAAATGTAATATTGTATGTACCGTTTATAGCCGTATTTCATGAAAATCCAAGCGAAATAAATATGATGTAAAATAGCTTTTCAGTAAAATATAGGATAGGAGGGTAGCCTGCTGGCGAAGATCCACGAGGCTTAGCGAGGCGAGCACGGTGGAAGGTGGCCAAAAACACTGCACGGTGGTTTGTTCCCTTCCGTTTACTAAATCGGGCTTACAAGGCAATAAATTCTCTTTCCGACCGACTCGCCTCATCTATATGCTAACTGGAACAGTATCGTTGTCGAACAGCAAACTCCAGTGGCGACACATGTCACTAACTTTCATTCAATTTCAATCACTCCCTGTTAGGATCAGTTTCCCTGAAATAAAATCTCTTCGTAACAAAAAAATATGTCTCAATTTCATTCCGTACTAGTATTCAGTTACCATAATAACAATAAATAGTGGAAATGGTAGAAGTTATGTTCTTCGAGTAACGTTTTTACATTTGACTTAAAAATACAAGTATAAAGTAAGAAATATTAGAGAGTTACGCTTTATTAGTACCTTTAGAATAAAGCACTAGTAAAACTTTCAATAATAATAATAATTTACTCTTTTGTAGTCATTCTTTATGGAAACGAGTTTAATATGTTTCTAAGAATTACTTTAAAATATTTTGAGTCACGGGCAGTATTACACTTATAATCTAATGAGAGGGAATGAGAGAGAGAGAGAGAGTAAGAGAGAGTTGCTCTAGCATTTGATAACTAAGTTGTATAACTCTTTGTAATATATTAATTTATCAAACATCATATTCGGTAGACATGGATACATAAATTACAAAATAATAAAACTAGTTTTTAACTGACCATATTTTATACTGCATCAAAATCATATAGTATATGCTAGAAATGTAATTACTCGCATGTAAAAGTAGAGTATCTGTTAGTCATACATGGTGATTGCGAATACAATGTTTCCCATAGAAAGGAGTAAAATATTTTGTTGATTTACACCATCTATCGCAATCTTTCTTATGACTGTGATTTACGCTCAGCATCTGCGATACAAGTGCTATGAATTAGAGCTGATCTCTTTGAAAATAATAACATACAATATAAAGCTAATACTTGTGGTAAATATTGAAGATGCCACCTGCAAACCTGAATATCAACTGGATTTCAGTACTTTTCTTGCTGATAGGCAGTGTACTGAAGAAGAGCAATGAATGATCTATGGAAAACCACTTACTCCTTACTTAGTAATCCTGGCCTAGAATCGTTTTTATTTCTGAGAATTTTAACGAATTTTCGACGGTCACCGGGTACTATGTGTAATCCAATTACCTTGTTAACAGTCTAATATTCAGTAAAATATTCTGATTTAATGTTTTAAAAAACATTTAATTCTCAAATACAATTACATATTTACTAACTACTTACCTTTGAAAAGTTTATTGTTTTAGTGGAAAAACGGTATCATAGAATTGACTGCAATTTGGGCTTACAATTTTATTCATAATCGTTTTCTGTTCAACTTAATGTTTATAATTTTCAAGCCTACTATTTTCTAAAAGTTAATGCTATATGTATAAGTTTATACTTTATGTACTAAATTCAACCTAAACGTAAGTTGAACTGTACAATATAATGTTACAGTTATTCATATTATAGGATATTAATCCTATATACCTGCTACAGCTGAATTTGTAAAGCATTCTCACAACATCCAAACTCAAACAAATCAGATTCTCACCCTTTCAATTGTCACTAAACCTGAAAAACCTTTCAATATATTGACAGAAAACGTTTCTAGAAGTTTTAAATTAACTTTAAAAGTTATAAAGAAAATATATATTGTGCATACTAGTTAATGTGTAAATTTGAAATGCAATGTGTCTAAGCAGTATCAGGAAATTATTTTATAAAAAAAATTAAAACATTAACGAATTCTCCTTTAGAGTGAGATTCTATTTTGTATATATATTTTTTAGGTGGTGCAATACAAATAAAATATTAATCTGTTTTTTTTTTTTTACTCTTGCTTTGATCTATCTTTAAGAAGTGCCTGGAATTATCTTTACATTTAACTTTTGTTTCTACTGTTGACTTAACACATGCTTCTTCATGACCCCAAAACAAAGTGGTACATCTATTATGAAGGCTATTAAAATAACATCATTAGTCAAAATTTATAAATAATATGATAAAAAAAAAATCTAATTAATGTGCAGACATAATTTTTTTTTTTAAATTTAATGAACTTTTGGAAAGTATTTAAGTACTGGATTTTAAAATGGTACTTAAAAAAAAAAATCAAAAGAAAAGACAAATACTACGAGTGAAAATCAAAATAACAGAAAAAATAAACAGTATAAATCTCGAGAATATTTTTTAATGGATTACTCCTCCTATAGATGTGTTGCCAATTTTAATGGCAGAAATTTCATATGTCTTACATCCATCTATGTCTTAAATTCATCTTTAGTGAAGTACATAACAGGAAACCAACAATTTATCTGTAAATAACTTATGCAAAAGCTATTGAAAAATTTCTTAATGTAAAGTTGAGTTTTATTATATCTTTAAAGTCAAAACATAATTAAATGTTTTTGCTACATACTGAATACAATGAATTGTGAAAAATTTATTTAACGATTTTCCAAACACTTTGGCTTTATAAAAAGCCATTCACTATAGCCAAACACGATGACAAACAGTGTTTTTGTGTAGCCAGTCGAGAATAACAGTTTTAATTAGGAATTCCATCAAGATCCAGAACTCTTTTACTTTATATTTAAGCTAGAAACTAATGACACTTGAGAATCTAGCATCCAAGTTTCTGTATGAATTTTTCACCCTCCACCATTTCAGTAGTAATTTGTATGGTAGCTGCTTCGAATAAGTGGTCCTTTTCGATATCAGTTTAATATGATTATATTATCATTTGTATGATAAATGTGTTTAATTTAATATTTTCAGTGTAATATGATTACACTTTTCTCATCGAAATACAAGGGCTGCAATGAAATGATCTTATTCTTGTCAAAAAAGTCTAAAGTTATTAAAAGTATACTTGTTTGATAAATCTATCTTATGTTAGAGGTTAATATGAATTTTAAGCCGCTGATTTATATGTAAATATAACTATATCAAACGAAATAACATTCATTTATGAATGGTTTATCCGTTATATGGGGTCATTCATGCGAATGGTTTATGGTACTATGCGGTTTTTGTTACTTTTTACTTTGATTTGTTGTTTTAATTTTTTTTCCCTTCAGAAAATTATTACAACCATTCTATACAATAAACGTTTTAATAATAGAAGTAAATAAATTACATATTTTTTTAAATTTTGATAGGTTAACTTTTACTCAGAAAATTCTTTAGAATATAATATATAATATATATATATATATATATATATTAATATATATAATATATATATATAATATAATTATCATAGTTGCTGTATATGTTTTATATACAACTAACCAATTAGGCTTCTTTTTTTTTTAGTTTTTCCTCTCTACCCCGAACCGGACCCACAATTAAGCATTGCTCAGCCCAGGGGAGTGTCTAATCACTCAAACAGACCTGTATCCATTAACTATCGTAATTAAAGTACACAAATATTTGACAAAAACAACTTCATCCCCAAAGGGTCTAGAGCCTTCATTTATAGCTTAAAATCTTTGGGGGGGATAACCCAAATTTATCCTGAAAATTTTAAAGAAATTAGTTGGTTGATTCTTGTGTGATACTGTTATAAAAGTACAAATAGTACCCGCCGCAAAATTTTGCATTTATATAATAAAATTCAATAATTCAAAATTTAGTCAATGAAAATATTTTGTTTTACATTAAAATTAAACAGATTTTTTTATCAATATATTTCTATTTATACTAATCCAGTCTTTTTAACGAATTTTTTATTTCAGTAACAAAGATTTCTTTACCTTGATGCCGAGCAAGGATATAAATTTTCATTTATTCATTGTCTAGGAACTCTTCTTCTCTAAAGCTTCTTTGAGTTAAAAAAAGTTAAAAATTTTACAAATTTTATACAGTTACAAAATTTTATCAGATTATACTCTGCGCATTGTAAACTTCAGAGTGAAAAAACATATTAAATTTTTTTTTTTATTTTATTTATTTTATTTTTTTTACCTTTGCTTGCTAAAAAGTAAAGTAATTTAACAAATTATTATATCGTTCATTTTCTCTTGAAAAACTTGTCGGTAACATCCTTCTTCAAAATATTTCTGTGTATTTTTATAATTGGTTTGTAAGTTTGTAACTATATAAAAAACGGGAATGGTCTCTAAAAATTTTACGACGATAACTTTTCATTAAATCCCTCAGTCACTTCGTTTTCAGTTACCAAGCCACATCTATCAATCAAAATATTTGTTAGTTACTCTTTTCTTTAAAATTCATAACCCTTTAAAAGCAGGTGGAAGGAGTAACCTCAACTTTGGATAAAGTTAAGGATATATACATTTTTATAGGTTATGTCAAACTTATAGAGTAAGGACGTCATATAACAAGACAAGTGACAAAAAATACAATTACAAAACATAAAGCAAAAAAAGCTGACAATAAAGTTGTAATACTGCCCTGGCACTGGTTATTTATTCTTATACAGTAGTAAAATAATAATATACGAAAAAAGTTACCTATGATTCGTTATTAGGAATGGGGAGCAATTTATGGTGAAATTTTATTGTAAAATTAACATTATGTGTTTAAATAAACCAAAAAAAGTTTTAAAAATTCAAAAAAAATCAGTATTTTTTCTGCTTTCCGATCTCCAAAATCACCTGTCAAGAACTTTTTTTCCCAAATTTAATATGTTAAATGGAAGGAACTAAAAAAAATTCCACTAAAAATTATAAAACTAATAAAAAGTTAGATAAAGAATTTTTTTTTTGAGGTGGGAGTGAATTAAGATGAAATTTTATTTTCATCATATTAATAGTAAATTACATTATTTAAATTTGGAATAATATTAAATGTTTATTTATTAGGACTATTAGGTTTATTTATTATTACTACTACTACTATGACTTTTCTTTCTTTTTCCATTTAGCCTTCGGAACCGCCGTAAGGTACTACTTCAGAGGATGAATGAGGTTGATATGTATGAATGTAAATGAAGAGTAGTCATATTCAATCTCAGGTCAATCATTCCTTAAATATGTGGTTAATTGAATAAAACCCAACCACCGATGTACATCGGTATCCACGATCTAGTAATGTACTACTGGCAGACTACTTCTTAGGCATAGTAGTAGTACTATGCCTAAGAAGACTTTTAAAAAATGAGTCAACAAATATGCAATAAATAAAGATATTTTTTCAATTTATGGGGACGAAGGAATTTCAGGGCAAATTTTTTTTAATAGTAAGAAAAGCATATACGCATCTACGGAGCTTAATAATAAATTGGGGTTATTCTTACAAAATTTTGAGAAAATTGACCCTCCCAAATAGCTTCCACTCCTTCAAGATAGTGGCACCAGAATTTAACTATAAACATGTACGTACTTATGTTAATAAACATGTACGTAGTAATGTTAGTACTTACATATGTACGTACATACGTACGTAATGTACGTACTAACATTACTCCCTTCGTTTTTTTGTTTTGTTTTTGGGATTTTTGGATCATGATATATCGAGAAATGTAAAAAAAACGTATTCCAGTTTTTATTCTGATTAATGTACTTTTCCTTTTGCAGCTTAAGTCTAGAGCTATGATGTCAGGAATGTAAAATCGAGTGTTTTTAATATGTAAAAGAGGTGTCTCTTGTTTATTTAACAGATTTTATGATAAAATAATAAATAAAAAATAAGTTTACAAATATTACTTAGTATGTTTGTCTAACAGAAGTTTTTAATCTCAAATTCCGGCTTTTAGGCAAAATAAAATTGATACTTTTTATGAATATTCTTTGTAACCTCAGCTATTTCATTGCAACTTTATTTCACCTATTTTATTAATATTTTTTATATCTTTTTCATTAGTTGTAAATTCTACTTTATTTCAAATTTCTCTTTGAAAATAGTTAAAAGAGTATAAAGAATATTAAAGCATCAACCATCTCATGTGAAAGTAGTAGTATTACTTATTTTTATCACAGAAGGGATCTTTTGTTTTCACGCATCAAATTAAATATTTAAACTAACTAGAACAACATGCGGGAAAATCTGTACAGATAATTACCTACTATTTGCTTATGTAAACATTTGGACCATAAAACCCTTTAACATGAAACGAATCTTTTAACATACCAAACGAATCTAAGTAAAAATGTGTACTGACCATTACTGTAAATACGAAAATAGAAAGGTGCGCATCCAAATTAATTGTATAATACTTATGGTAATTATATAATTAAATATTTATGTCTTTAAGTGGTAGAAGTTTGTTATTAAAAAAAGTTTTGCAAACAAGTTTATAATTCTGGAAGAAAATTTTTTTTTTTTATTTCGTTATCAGTTACAATCTGCGGAAAATAAATATCTGTCAGAAAAGTTGAGATATTTGTGCATTATTAACTTCTTTTGCAACAAAAATTATTTTGTTCTGTCGAACTCCGCAGAAGGACTTCAGACAACTTTTCTCATTATAAATTACTGTTCGGTAACTTCTTTTATATTCTTTCGTTTTCGTACAGTTTAAATTAAATTCCGCTGGCAGAAATTTGATTTGAGCAATATGAATTCTTTTAAAAAAACTTTTTTTGTGCAAGTTTAAAGAGAAGTTAATACTTTACATTCTTAATTGCAGCATCTAATAAATGTATTAGAGTTATTTTTAAATAAATTAGTTTGCCTTTTCCATTTTAAGCAAAATATTTGTTAAAGTAAAATAATTTTAATAATGAATGTCATTAGAAAACTTGTCTTCCAATAGTTGAATGGTATTATTTTCTTTTTTATACCGTCTGTTAGGATATTATAAAATATTTTTAAAATAAACAGATATATTTTATTTTTATTTTTTAATAATAAAATTAATAAAAACCCGATTTAAATGTATTATAATTGTATCTGAATTATTTTTCACGTAACTGAACACAAGTTCTTATTTTTATATGTCAATCTCTTTAACTAAAAAGGCACGATTTCATTACAGATATCTTATTTAAAATTTCTGTAAAACATTGCATATGGTTTGAGGTTTTGCATATACTCGATCAAGTGTTTAATTAACATAAATTTGAAAATTATGAAGTTTGTTGGTACTATATGAGCAAATTGTGCGAGAGAGCAACAAATACATCAGCCCCAGCATCTCAATCTACAACAGGCGTGAAGTGCAAGGATGTAACATATTAATATTACAGCCCAAGGGTTCTACGTTCCACTCTGTTTAACGTAATCATGTCAAATTTGAATTCTAAATTCACCTTCCTAAACATCTGCGTCTAAAAAAATAAATTATGCATAATTATTTTTATAAGTTAACAAAATAATGACAGATACATTTATTTATATCTGAAGCAAATAAAATAAGTTAAAAAATAAAATAAAAATATAGAAATTATTATTAAAAATATAAAATAAGTGTAGTTAGCAGTCTTATTCGGATAATCGCTACTAAGCAGAAACCTTACTTGAAATCTACAATCAAAGAAAATCAGTTACAAGGCGCACATATCCAAAATCTTAGATCTGTAAATTCAAAACCCGAATTTTTAAAAATATCCAAAATTTTGTTGAGGAAAAGCGTTCAATTTTTGAACACTTACTTCCAATTTATAAGTACATGTTTCTTATAAATATTTTAATATACATATACATACACATTTCTTTTTATACACATTTTTTTTTTTTAATGAAAACTACATAAAATCTTATTTCATTAATAACTTCTGATATTTTTTATATATATTTTTTTTTTTTATTGTAATTATTTAATTATTATTTATCGTAAAATTTTTTTACAATCTGAAGGTAATAATTATTATTAAGTCAATATATTTAAATTTCAGAAAAAGAAGATAAAATCTGATTCGAATCGATGTGCCTTGTAAGAGCCAAATATTTTATTAATTAAAATTTTATTTGACTATAACTCTGGAACCAGTGATAATAATACCACTTATGATTTAT
>JAAAKQ030506440.1:0-20047 GCA_010016005.3 Zanna intricata | reverse complement strand
TTCACACATATCATCCTCATTCATCCTCTGAAGTAATACCTTACGGTAGTTCCGGAGGCTAAACAGATAAAGAAAGAAAGAGGTATTAAGACCAGTTATATGATGTAGAGCACGCCGCGTACGCACATACATGCATATGTGCGGTTTATATAACTGATGCAGTTTATATAATAATCATCTATTACTTAAATAAACATAAAATTTTGTGATTTTAAATAATTCTAATTGAAGTACAAATGGGGTTGGTTCTTTTTATCATTCAAGTTTTTCATTCTTTTATCATTTAGTTTATATTTAAGTACAAATATATATATATATATATATGTTTTCGTTATTTTTTTATTTAATATTAAACTACTTATTTGTATGTGTTTATGAAGGAATGTAATTAACTACATAAAACTCTTTAGAACACCTTTACGTTTTTAAATTATTACATAAAAATAAACCTAAAGCCATCTTGAGTAAAAAATTGAATATATCTATTCACTAGTATATATATTTTTTCAATTAGTTAATTAACACCATTAAAATATATAACTTAGAAATTACAAAATATAAATCCAGAATCAGATCCCATTTCATAACAGAAATAATAGCTAGCGATAAATGTAAATATATATGTTTCGAATCATTTATAACTAAGCTTCAGAAAACAAAAAAACTACAAATAAACAACACTACGGTTAAAAAACAAGTCTAAATAATTTTGTTGCATGAAACTTCCATTACACAATTGAATTTAAATTATATATTGGAAGATAAATATTCATTAATCTAATGGAAATATAAAACAAATTTACATTATTCAGTACAAATTTTAATGTTTAATTTAATAATATAGTGTCCATTAAAAAAATAAATCCGAGTGATTGGAACCGATTGATTTATAATTTTGAACAAGATGCTATACATAGATAGGATGGTTTCATTAATTACGTTACATATAGTCAAATAAATCTATTTACATTAATTGTTCATTAAAATATATATATATATATATATATATATATATAAATTAATAAATACTAACATTATTTACATGTATTTTAGAAACCATTTCTTTGGTTTATGTTGTTAATAGCCAGTGTAATAAACGTAACTCCAGGATTAGGATAGGATTATCCGAATCGTTCATTTTTGCATCACTTAATACAACGATTAACATTAAAATATTTTTTATCTTTTTAAAAATCAGAGACATGAAATTAAATAATATAATATTAAACCACAACCACAAAAAAAATTCGTAATAAAAGTGTTAGGGAACCTCCTTATCACTCCCCCCCCCCAAAACAAACCGACCCCAAAACAATTTTTTAGAGGCCTAAAAAACAATTGTTTCTCCTGAATACCAACAAAAACAGAATGATATAAAAAAAAATTGTGAATCTCGACAAACATGTACAGTGTGAAGGTATCCCGTTAAAAAAAAAAAAATTACTTATCCCGAATCTGAAAAAAGTGATATACAAAGAAACTGAATATTATTTGCTACACTTAAACTTCTCTAAATCATTATTCTTTGCTTCAAATTCAAAGAAAAAAATATTTAATAAATTATGAATAATTAATTATAAAATGAAATTAATTAATGAGAATAACTATTTAAATTATAAATTAATTCAAAATTTTAACAAAGTCTTACAAATACTTAAAATATATTTTTAAAAATTCATTCGCCACGGATTTTTTTAAAAATATAACAAACAAGTGGTTTAGAAAAAATAGGAAAAAAAAACAAGCTAGATATTCAATGGTTAAGAACAACATCTATTTAGAGTACCAATATTTTGATATTTATTATTTTTTAATCGAACTTCATTCTTATTGCATTTAAAAAGTAGACAGAGATAAAATAAGGATTAATAAACTAACCGAATTCTATACTCTACTTACTGAAATTTATAATGTCAATTATAAGTATCTTTGTAATAAGATAGTGGTGATAAAAAAAAAGAGCTGAAATTATTAAAGAGCTGAAATCAATGGTTAAGAAAAAGTAATTTAGCTGCGGTATATAAAAATATTTACCGTAAATACAAAAATGAGAAAAAATAATTTATTCCTTCAGGAGTTTTCTGGTAATACTACTGACAGAATTTAAAGTTAGCAGCCTGTAATTCTGTCAGAAGAATTTAAGTGAATTCTTTTTCCTATCTTCTAAAAAATCTGAAATTGAAAAAGCTTTGTTATTAATTATAACATAATTTTTCCAAGAAAAACTTCAAATGGTATAATTTCTTTGTTTTGAGTTATATAATTAAATGACTATTCCTTAATGGTTGATGAAAAGAAGACCTACTTTATTCTTTAATAACGATAATTTCCGCGTATTTTGTTTATGTTTGTTAAAATTTCTGGGAAATTGGTAGAATTATTTAAGTGATATATGTTAAAGGTCTAATTATTATTAGAATCGTTGTAAGGCAAGGAATGAACCAACGGCTACAGAGGAAGGTAACTAATGGTTGTTGGCAAATGAACATGCTGTGGAGTATGACCGCCGCCTGCGGCAACTACGGGTTAGGACGATAGAGAGGTGGCAAGAGGGAGTTAAGCCCTTAGTCATCGGTCTGCTGACTGGATTGGCTCTGTGCCATATCTACTCATTACCCTGCTGGCCGGCGACCCGTACAAAGAGCACTCGAATGCTACATACCCGTAACACTCCATCCCGTTCCACAATCCTAACAGACATACAATATCCAAATTTGGAAATTCCCTTACCCGCGCATCTAGAAACAGTCTAATCTAGGATACATCAAGTGGAGAAAGTTACTATACGCTTTTGTGAAAAATGGAAAATAACAGTAGTAATCAAAACTTTGAACCAAGATAGCCTACTATTATTAAATTGTTCACTGGGGATAGAATTTAATTTTTTCCTCGTAAAGAAATGTGAGGTTCATACATACGCTATTTTCAAATCGATTTATTAATGTGCATAAAACTCGATTTATTAATGAATTAAAAAGTTTTTTATTAGAAGTGCTGTAACATCCCTCTATTACTCGTACCTTCTCCAGATCTAGAAAAAACGAATAACTGAAATATTTCATTATTTTATTATTATTATTATGCGAATAAAAAACTTCATCGAAATAATAAATTAACTCTTAAAATAAATAATTATAATAAATATATAATTAAAATAAACTTTAATGATAAAATATAAATATTTAATTGAATTTCAATTGTGAAATTAGATTCAAAGGAAACGTAAAAGTTTAATTAGTAGAGGAAAAGTTTTTCTTAAAAATATACCACTGATTAATAAAAATTAAAACTAAATAGTTTATCCGTGGGAGTTAATGAAAATTTGTTTAAAATTTTCTCAGCCATTTATTAAAAAGTTAACGGATAAGATACAGAGACCTTTATTTGATCCATTGGCAGTTCTGCAGGTCCTAGCAATCTTATCACAGATAATGAAGTCATTTTGTCAAAAACTCTTGAAAATATTGAGTATGGAGAGACTAAAATGAAAAAAATAAATGTTTGTGAGAAGGAATGATCTACCTAGGACAAACCATGAAAGGGAAGTCCAATCGAAGGGTAGTCTTTCAATAGTAACCTTTCTATGAATTCTAATTTCTACCCTTTCGCTGTTGAAAGATCTCTTCTTTACATTACAGTTACTGTTTGCCTGAAGACCCAGTTAGAATATTTAAAATATTTAAGTCTATTCATCTAGAAAATCATGATTTAATTTTTGAAACAACTATCTATAAATGTTATTACTTTTTCATCATAAAAATTGAAAATCACTGAATTATTTTTAATACCTAAATTGGTAAATTGCAAAAAAATATTTAGACTGTAGCAAATTACTATTCAATAATATTTTTTTTTAGTCAGTACTGAACAAGTTAGTGTTCAATACAGTTAGCATGGAATTTTTATTTTTGTAAAATGCAGTGAAATTTCAATATCTTATCCATGTGGTAATCTAATTTTTTACTTATGTCATATTTCAAATTTTCATACAAAAGGTTGTAGCTAACATTTCCGCCAGATATGACCAAGGTCATCAGACAGGTTTAAAATAAATCATAATGAATCAGATTTCAAATATTTTCTTCCATGACTATAACTTGGCATCTTTAGTCGTCTGGCTAAAATAATTTAATATCTTAGTAAAGAGTTTATATAAAATTATCTAGGAATAATGCAATATTTTCTACTTTAATGACATTAAAAAATTGTTTTATATTATTGGAGAACTTTAATTTTGCTACAATTTAAAAAATATTTGTTAAAAAAAATTCATTCCATTTTATTATCGTCAACGGTTTATTATTTCATTTATAAAAAAAATTTAAGATGTTTGTTCTAATTTTGATATAGAGGATTACCATTGGTTATGTTTAATAATTACTTTAATCTTTACTGTTTTCTCTTTTCCCATTCAAAAAAAGAAACTAAAATAATATATTCCACATTTAAGAGTATCACAGTATATTTGTAGTCTTTTTTTTTTTCAGTTAGTTCTCTTCTCTTCTAAGTAATTAGTTACTTCTTTTTCTATTTAGCCTCCGGAACTACCGTAAGGTATTACTTCAAAGGATGAATAGTTATAATCTGCTGGTAAATTAAGTGAATCCTATCTCTTCATTAAAAAAGTTTTGAACGTCTTCATATGAAAAAATATCACGAAATAAAAATATAAAGAAATAAAAAATAAATATGAAGATAAGAAAGAGCGTTTTTTTCCTTTGTAAGGAAAACGTCGTTTTTATATAACATTGAATGTGATGGTATTTCACTAAGTGATTATGAAAAAAATATTAAGATAAACGTATTTTTTGTCTAAAGAAAGAAAGACTGGACTTCGAGGATAACCCCAAAATCTGGTTTGTAATATTTTAATTAACATTATTTATAAGTTACCGTAAAATCCTCTTAAAATTTGCTAATATTATTGAAATACGAGTATAAATAAATTTTTCGCGAGTAAACTTAAAAGTATAATGTAATCGTTGAAATTTTATTTGGAAAGTCATGGAAATATGAATTTTTAAAACCCAATATTTTAATTCGTTTACCATCTCGAATAAGACATTATAAAACAAAAAAAATTTCATCCTTATTTATCTCAAATAATAACATAACTTATAATTGGGGATCTCTCTTCATTCAATTAAAATAACTTAAGCATTCCCGATTTTCTGTTTGACATTTGGGCTATCTGTTACTTCTGATTAGCCTCCGGAACTACTGTAAGGTATTACTTCAGAGAATGAATGAAGATGATATGCATGAATGTGAATGAAGTGAAGTCTTGTAGATTCCCAGATCGACCACTCCTGAGAAGTGTGATTGAAGGTGAGAAGTGATTAAAACCCAACTATTAAAGAACACCGGTATCCACGATCTAGTATTCAAATTCGTATAAAAGTAACTACCGTTTCTAAGATTTGGACCTTAGAACTCTTGACTTCGAAATCAGCTGATTTGAGATATCGCGTTAACCACTAGACCAACTTGGTGGCTAAAAACTTGGCATTTGGGCTAACATCAAAAAATTTTACTGATAGGAACTTTTAATTATTTCTTTATGAAGAATGAAATAGACGAAAAAGATTGACTTCATGCGAAATAATTTTTTATAATTTGACGATTCAACTAAGACGCCTAGTTCAAAAATACTAACTTTCAATACCTTTTAACTCCATTGACAAAATTTCTCAAGGAAACATTTCTAACTTCGAGTTACAATGGGTTTTATATGTCATTTCTTGGTTGAATAGATTTAGGCGTAAAGATGAATTTTATCGTTATTAGAATGATATTATATTCCTAATGAATTATTAACCGTTAAACGTCTAAAGATTAGTAATAATGTGACCTCCATGGCAGAGTAGAAGCATTTGCCCCATTCATCTTGGAGGTACTGGTTTGGAATAGCAGTAGGCTTGGCATTTTACTCACGATAAGAAATTTTTACCACCTAAAAACGAAAATAATTATACAGTATATGAAATGATCGTAATTAATATGAGCCGGTTATTATCACTGGAACAAAAGTGTACATTTAATGAATCCAATGTAAAATTATTGTTCCAGAATATAATTTTTGTGCCAGAATTAGTTTTTTTAAATAAAAGAATATATATACTGAAAGAAATTTTTTTTTTCTAAACGCACCCTAAATGCGTCACATGAAGTCTCTGATAACTAACGACAAATTTTAGTTTTATTTAAAAGTAATAAATAGTACCATTTTATTGGTTGTAGGAATCGTTTTTACCTGTATGAAAATCTTATCTTCAAAATCGCTGCTTACAAAATTGTTAGCTTCTTTCCTTACTTAAATTTTTGTGTAATTCTAGACATTATAATAATCTGCTGTCATTTCATACAGTTTTTCCAACGATTAATAAAGTAGCATACGGTTTCTTAAAGCGTCTTTTAAACTTTCTAATCACACTCTTAATAATGTATTTTGTTTTACTGCAAAGTTGAAAGAGTTGAAAAAATATAAACTGAAAACTTAAATTAAAAAATTAAAAAAAAGGAAAAAGATGGCTGTTTCGAAAGGACGTGCCTTCCATTGAAAGATCCAAATATTTCATTATTTAAAATTTTTTTTGGCTATAACTCTGGAACCAAAAAAATTAAGTACCACTAATGACATATCGTTAAAAACTCTCCATGAGGGATTATTACTGCAGTTAAGAAAAGTTAAAATTCCAGATTTTTGGGATTTGGGCTTTTTGTGTACTTTTGGTTCAGTTGATTACAATCAAAATGGGAGGTGCACAACTAAATATTACAACAGGCTTAAATCCAGAATTTCAGTATTGTACGACTAATCTGTTTGAGTTATGCGAGGATACGTACGTACGTACATGCGTCACGCCGAAACTAGTCAAAATGGATTCAGGGATGGTCAAAATGGATATTTTCGTTGAAAGCTGAATTCTGAAATTTTTTGCAATCACAATACCTCCTTCACTTCGTACAAGGAAGTAAAAAATCCCTTTCCACGCGAAAGGCGTAGATAGATTTCACCGGTGCAAAGTAGGGGAGAAAAGAAACATTAATTTTAAAATTAAAAGAAACTTAAAATGTACTCAATACGACAATGGTTTCATGTAAAAAATAGGTCCACATTAAAACTTACGATCTCTTTAAACCGATTCGATACTGCCCCTATTAAGGGAAGTCTGATTTTGTTGTCATTCTTCCACCCCCTGGGCCACATTTCTTTCACCCCCTGGGCCAGCGATTAGTGAAATCAAAAAACTTTATTTAGATATGTTTTAGGCCCTTATACAAAGAAAAGTATGAACTTAAAACGAATACGATAATTTACTTAATATGAAAGTTATAACGATATTTTGCTTTTTTGATAAAGCCCCCCTCCATTTCCACCCCGACGGTCCGATTTTGCCAATTAACAAACTCTACCGAGATTTCGGGTCGTGATATTTTATGTATCGATTTGAAAGTGATTGGCGCAAAATTACAGCAGTTATTGTGTTTACAAGAAAGTTAGTATATATACATTATCTATGTATAAAATTTTAAACTTATAGTGTTTTTGGGATCTTGGGGATGTGAAACGCAAAGATATGTCGAAATTTTCCAAGAATGATGGAACCCATTACAATAGGTAGTTTCTTATGAAATCTACCTAAAATTAGAAAACCATTTAACAGAATTATATAATGTAATTGGATGCATTTTTTTAATTTTTTTTTTTTATTTTACTGACGCATTTTGTATTGGTTTAATTCTAATAACCCATAAAGAATTGGGGTTATTTATGATCGTCAAATGAACGAACAACATTTTGACTTTCGTTCATAATTATTTACATTCGTTCGTATTTGTTAATATAAACAATTAAATGCATCATACCTAATTAAAAATAAAGCAACAAATGGCTTACTGTTATCATTATTTTTTAAATTACGTACAGATTATTTTATAACAAATAAAATGAAGATTTATCTAATTATGGATAAATTTTTCAACATTAACTTTTATGGCCTGGCAATTTTTCAACTAATCACAGAATTTTTTAAAATTTTATTCTGTCTGCAGTAACAACAAGCATAATTTCAGTTACGTTTACTCTACTCTCTTTATAGTAGATGATAAAAAATTAATTTTTCTGACTCTAAAACACTACCAATCATTACCAGGATTCGAACCCAGAATCTTACTGATGAAGTTCAGAGACGCAGAGGGTCAACCAAAGAGGTTTATTTAATTACTCTAACCATCATGGAATAAAGTTCGAAAAATTCTTCTACAGAAAATCAACACAGATGTCTCTTTTGTTAGATAAAGAATACCCCAGTGAAGGTAATGTTAAAGCAAATAATATAGGTAAATTTTGAATAAAAAGGAAAGTTACACGTAAAATCAGCGTTCGTAAATAACTCGTAATTTATATATGTATAAAAGGTTTCCATAGAAATTTTATAATAAAGAAAGCAAAATTATGC
This sequence comes from Zanna intricata, assembly GCA_010016005.3. NCBI lineage: Eukaryota > Metazoa > Arthropoda > Insecta > Hemiptera > Fulgoridae > Zanna > Zanna intricata. Next base: position 11,585 of record JAAAKQ030506440.1, on the reverse strand, counting down.
GAATGCATAATTTTTTTATGAATTCATTAGAGATTAATTACAGTTAGAAAAATAAGTAGTAAGTGGTACTGTCAAATACTCTACTAGCGGCGCGATTCGTAAACCCATCTTTACTAGTAAAAAGTGACATATTCGTGTCCTGCGTTAATCAAATGTAAAAAAAACGTTGTCTAACAATACTCGAGGTATTTGTTGAAAGTATTCTTTATTACAAATCTAACTGAATGTTTTCATGCTTATTTTTCAATTTTGTTTCCCATTTTCATTTCACAATTAGGTTAGGTCATGTTTATAACTGTAAACATAGTTCGTTGACTTCGCCGTGCCGTACAGTTCTTGGGACTCTTAGCGACGAAGTTCCAGAAATTTCTTGATAATGCTCATTTCTGATCAAAGGCAATATTTTTCATATTTTTATTAATAATTAAGATTTAAACCAGTGATCTAATATTTAAATGCATTTCTATAATGGATTCAACAAATTATTTGTATAAGATATATTAATATTATTTATATAAGTATATTACATCTAATATCAGTCATATTTAATTATAATTTACGTTTATTAGTTCTGTTTAAAGAAAAAAATCCTTCATTTTTCTGACTTTTATAGCTAGTTAATAACAAAGAGCAACGTCGTTCATGAACGTTTAACAATTCGTTTGACGCTTCACTTTTCTAAGAGAACAAGTTTTTCTTTTCGATAATATTTTTAGCGAATAGTTTTTTGATGTTTTTTGAACATTTAACAAAATATTGGAATTTATGAGATAAATTTCAAATATCTAACTGAAACTGTTTCTTTACAATTCTTTTTTGGTTGTACACGCGCGCACCGAAAAATATTCACAATTACATGAATTTTAAATACATGTTAGTTTCATTATGTGGTTCAGTTAAATTAAAAAAAAAAATTGGCATAATTATTTGAGAAAATAAATAAATTTGTTTATGAATATTTATATTAGTTAATTAAATATAACAAAAATAGAAACAGGGATATGTTTAATTACTATGCAGTTACACAAATAACAGATTTACAAATGAATAATACGTAATTGATGACAGAATAAGCAATAAATAATGTATAATAATGTCGGGATGTATCAGAATCAAACCAAAGAGAATTTTAATTTTTATAAAAAAAAAATAGTAGTTTTGTTGTATTACAATCAAACGTGAGTAAATTAGTAAAATTAATAAACCGTATTGTGAATAAATATGAAATGTATTCTGCCAAGTATTATTACGTGTAAGAAGGTGACGTGTATTAAATTTAAATTGCTTAACACAATAATAAATGTGAACTTGAAAGGGAGATGTTTTGGATTGATTTGGTTTGTGTTGTTAGTCTGTAGCTGTAAATTACTGTGAAGAGAAGGAATGTTGATTTGTCCCAGTTTAATGTAGATCCACCGTCTAGGGATGAATCCATAACCGTCTTTGTGACTTAATACTAAACCTCCACCATCTTTCCTGTCGCCTGTCAAGTAGTATTACTTGAACTTCAAATAACCCCTTGCTTAATCTGAAGTGAGTGTTCTCAACCGTAATATAAGAAGCCATCATAACTGAAATGAATATTAAAATAAAACTTAAAAGGAACAAAATTTCATTCAGGTATTAAATGTAGATAACTACAGACCTTGATATCATGACACAAAAAAAAAGAAGAAAAACTAACTTTTTAAAATTTTTTCTATCTTTTTTTTATTACAGTATTTATAACGATTCTCTATGTTAACATTTTAAGTTCATTAATGTTTTTTGTTTTGAACTTTTCCATTTTTTATTTTTACTACAACATTTTAGTTTTGTCTTTTACACTTGAATCATTATCAATTTTCTTATTGTTTTACTAAAAGTAGGTTTGTTTAAAATATATTTACACACTACAGTTATAAATTAACTACCCAGAATTGCTATTGATCCAACTTTTATAAGGGCACAGCCAGGGAAAAACTTAATTGGAATTAGTTTGGGTAGAAAAGAATAGATGTTTCTATGGAAAAATAACTTTTTTTACATATAAGAAAAAACTTTTTTTCTTTTTTCTACAGGTGGAAGAAATGCTGACAAAAAATGAAAAAGGCGATAGTCTCATTATTTGTAGAAATCCTAAAAAAAAAAAAATAATAATCCAATAACTTTTATTTAAAATTAAATTGGTGTTCTACTCTAATCCTTAGGTATACTGATAAAGTATGCAATGTAAATCCTAAGTCTTTCAACTAGTAAATTTCTATTCTATCAGTTATCCCATTAAAGCCATATTGAAAACTTATTTAATCACTAGATCTCTTTGTTAGTTGCTTTGATTTGTTCTTAAAAGGTTTTAGAATGTAGCCTAATTCTAATGTAATTATTTTTATTGTGTAGCTAGATAATCTGATAAAATTGTTCTGCGGTAGGTGGTTGAATTCATTATAGAAATGCATTTAAACAATAGAGCACTGCTTTAAATCTTTATTATTAATAAAAAATGAAAAATATTATCTTTTAATTAGATTTCTAATAAAGAATACTTTCAACGAATACCTCGAATTTTGTCAGATAACGTTTTTTTCTTCCATTTGATTAACCGCGGGACTGGAATATATCACTTTTGACTCATAAAGATGGGTTTACGAATCACGCCGCTAGTAAAAGAGAAAAAAAAACAAACAGTAGGAAAGTGTTGCAATTGTGGCAACAAAATTTTTTTACGCAAAACAAAGATAAATTCGACTGGTAAAATTTTTATTCTACAATTAGAACTATTTTAACTAACTGAAGGAGAAATAAAAAATAGTTCATTTAATAAAAATATTATAAACAGTATGTCCACGGATATGATAAAAATCGAAAGTTATGCTTACAAAGTAATAAGTGCAATGTTATATCTCGGATTTTCGTATCGTGAAATTATACTAGTTTTATTAAAAATAAAAAACATTATATGAAGTGAATGATATCGCTGTCAACAAAAAAAATTGGCCGATTAATTCAAAAAGTATATATTTGTTTCTTCTAGAAAGGCAATCAATTTTAATAATAAATCCATAAAATACCAATCAGTAATTCATATAAAAAAATAAAATAAAAGAATAATCTAACAAAACGCAGTGATACACGCAGAGTAAGTTGCAGATTATTTCTTCTGGCTCCATAAACAAAAATATCTGTAATATAAATACAAAATTATATTGATATTTACAAAGGTAAGACATAACATTTCTGTTGTCAAATTCTGTTATTAATTTACAATTTTGTTTAAAATAAATACATGTTAAATATATGCAACTGACAATAGATATGCTATAATAGATAATGAATCAAAATTTAAGCGTTCTATATAATAAGCAGAAAAATAGAAAAATTTGTTAAAAAATTCATACCGGTCCGATTTCATTTGTATGTAATACATACAACATTTACAGAAATAATACAATTCTGATGAATTTCCTTTAATAAATTAAATCGGGCCGGTAAGAGTTTTTTAATAATTTTTTTAAATTTTTTTCTTAAAATATGGAAGTATAAACATTATTTATTATCTGTTATTGCATATCTATTGTCTGTTGAATATATTTACCATGTATTTTTAAAAAAATAAAATTCTAAACTAATAACAGATTTTGATAATAGAAATGTAGTGTCCCACCTTTTTTGATATCAGTATCATTTTGTTAAAAACAGCTTTATTTATACCAGAGATATTTTTGTTTTTTGACCAGGAAAAAAATTATATTTGCAAGATTCTTACAGTACGGTTTACAATTTCATTGTAATTTTTTTTTTATTCTTTCTTACTTTATTGAAACTGATTAAAAACCATTTTTCTATTTCAAGAGTATCGAATGGTATAAATCGAATTAGAAAACGAGTATCGAATAGTTTACTATATTTTCCCTTCGTGAATCTTCTTTTTCGGGTTTTAATTTTAGAATTGACTTTTAACACCCAGTACTTATGTATTTGTTTTTTTTTAAACAGGTATTTCTATTTTTACGGGTTATTTTACTGCTTTAATACTACAGAAACTTTTAACACTACAACCGAGAGGTCATTTCATTTCTAAATTACAACTATAACTAAATTGTTGATGCTTTTTATTGATTGATATTGGAATACGTAAAGTTTTCCTTTAAACATTATAAAATGTGTTTTTGTACAGGAACAATGGATAGAAAAATTTTTAATGATTCTTAAAAATTTAATAGGGAATACTTTAGTTAGAACATTAAAAACAATATTTCATTTTTAGCAATATTTTTTTCTGATATTGTTTTCTCTTTCAAAAAATTTTTTAACAAGAGTTTTTAGAACCGGATCTTAATTTTGTATTTTGTATTAATCGATTAGTTTTATTATTATTTTTTTTTTATTTACATATTTTTTTCTCATTTCTATACATTAAACTACTAATATATTATTTATTTTAATACAAATTTATTACGGCGTTAATTTTTATTAAATAAATGTAATTCATGGTTGTTAAATCAATTTTATCAATAATCACTGACTAATTAAAAAAGTTATGAAGTAAAAGTAAAACGGTACCAACTAATTCCTTAATTACTGTAATTTGTAAACATGTCTTACGCCAAATACTGTTGATGAAGCTAACTTTTAAACAATTTTAAAAAAAATCAAATCTTTCGTTTATCGAAAATAATTTACATAATCTACTATATTTGAAAAATTCTTCATAAAAACAAAAAGTAGTGAATATCAAAACATATGAAGGATGTGTCAATGTTTAATGTTGAATTAAATTGCATTACAATTGTTTAAAAGGCAAACGAACTTAAATGAACTTGAATCGAACATAAGTACAATGTAAACGATCATTAAACAAACATGCAAGGAACATAAACGTACCTGATTTAAAACTGAAACAAACATAAAGAAAATTAGAACACAAATACAACGTAAACCATCATTAAACAAACAAGGAACGAATATGACTCAAACAATTGACTAAAGCTGTTTGGTTAAACTCTTTTACTTTTATATTTTTCTTTTATCTAGGTTCTATTATTTTATATTATATCTATCGTTTTATTCTTATATCTAAATTAATTAATTTGTAATCCCTTTTGGAGTACTGTCACTTGGCAATGGACTTCTAAAGCCTTTTAAAGCCATTATTTATTGTACTTCACCAGATTTAATTGTAATTTTTTTTATTGTGAAATAAAAAAAGATTATTAAAAAAAAGTAAAATTATTTGCTTCAACAACAGCAGGATGATCAAAACTTACAGATAAGTAATGGTAGATAAATCGATAAGATAAATGATTATGTATTAGATATTGTAATGAAATACTACCTCACTGTCGCAGCTTATATAGTTACTTGCGTTTCTTAGAAACGCAATGTTTTATTAGTAGTCAGTCTTCTTTTTTTTTTTGTTTTTTTTTTTTTTGTGAAGTAACCGGAGGCAGGTGCAGCAGTCACAAGTACAGTAACGATAGTATTGGCTGAATTGGATGAGCCACAGTGCCATATATCTTCGCACCTCTTAAAAAATCGGAATTAAAAAAAAATAAATATTTCTCTGAAGAGTATGTGTAAGCCCACATCTACTGAATACCTCATTTACTGTAGTCAGGATTGGGAAAATTTTCAATCATTGTTCAAATTTTTTTTTTTTTTACCTTTCTTCATCTCTTTTCAAGATCGAATGTCAAAAATCTAGAAATTAGTTGTTGACATGAAAATTTCACTTACTAAAAATTAGGTTGATTTCTTCATTTTTTCCGACATATTAAAAAAATAATAACAGGGGTTAAAAAAAAAAATTCAAAAATTCATTTTAACTCTTCAAAACATGTAGAAATTGGTCGTTTGTACTCATAATCATTCAGTTCAAAACTAACTCATACAAGGATAGATATTAACACTTCACAATTCATAAATGTTTGTGTTTCAACCGGAAAATCTCCAGTAATACAATTTTTCTTAATATTTCGAGATGAAATATATAAAAAGTCTTCTCAGTTACGCCAAGAAACATGGCAAAGAATTTCGTTGCAATTGATCGGGTAGTTTTTTGTTTATTCCGAGCCAAAAAAAAAACCACCTCATCCTGTTTACATAATAATATAGATTAAATTATCTATAATTTTAATAATTACTCGTATTAAATGCAATTTCATTTACAATTATACCTCTTTCGTAGGTTTCGTAGGTTATAGATTAATATTATATACAGAAACATTTTGTAGGTTGTAATAATAAAAATAATGTAAATATTTATATTAATCATAAGTTTTTTTTTTCAGAAAATTAATTGACGATAGTTTTTAATTGAACTAAGCATATTTACAGCCAACTTAATTATTTTCAGTTTGTGTTAAAATGTTTTAAAAGATAAAATAAACATCTCCCTTTATCCCTTTATATATATAATAATATTCTAATACAATCAAGATTTCCGAGATATCGTTTATTTTAAAGACTATATATTTTACTTATTACGTAATGTGGTTCTTCTGTAGTTACGTCTTGTGATGATCACTGTTTATGTCATTTATGTGGTTAGACTAAGTTGAAGCATTTAGATGCAGTAATTAACAGAAGGAATATAATTTACTCTCGGTTTATTTTAATGTTTGTATGGTTTTAGAATAGTTAAAATGGTATAAAACTTTATCACAGTCTGCAGATATATATCTTCCTGAGAAAGAGAATATATTCTCCTTTTGTAGTTTTTCCCTTATCATACAGAAAAAGAGATTAAAAAAGAAACACTTGATTGTATATTATGAGAATGAATTATGACTATTTCCTCTCTCTCTGTTGTTTAATGTCCATGTAAAGCAATACAATCCACATTATTTTACGACTAAGTTTAATATGATCAGAAGAGTAATAACTACAGTAACTAATAATTGTAAGACAAAAGTAGGCTACATATATCAATAAAAATAGACTATTTCTGTAGCGAAGTGATAGCGTCTCAGTCTTTTATCCGGAAAGTTTAGGGTTTGAATCGGGGTTGAGCACGACGTATTTCTATGCTATAAAACTTCCATTCCACGTACCCACCGATTCAATCTTGAGCTTACATGGAGGATTAATCATAAAAAAAGGACATATGGTAATATAGCAGTAATAAATAAATTTTTACCCAATCCTGTTGAAAAAAATATTAAATGAATGAAAATATAATTGTTCAATCTTCACAAAAGAAAATTTACACATTTCTTAATAAAAACTCCCATTAGTTAGTTAACATTGAATAGCAGCCTAGTATTGATGGAATGACATGAATATTTATAAAAATCAGGATATTTACATTGTATAAAAAACAATAATTCAAGACCAACTTTTCATTTCCAATGCTCTAACTACTTCGCAGTCAGAAACACAATAACGAGATTTTCAGAGTAAATCGCATTACATATGTTTGATTAACGAGTGTAAACTCTACTCATAAGTATAAAGTTTAAATTTACTCACCACTGCGTAAACGCGTGTGAAAAATACACTATTTCTAAATCAATATAACCTAAATTTGAGGTTATGTAGTTCTTTGTCGACATTAACTTCAGCGTAACTCAGGATTGACTCAACCAATTCACTTCAAATTTTCACAAGCACGATTTCACAAGCACTGCTACGAATATCTAAATTTCACTGAAATTGATCTAGTAGTTCTGGAAATTTTCGATCTACAAGATCTGTCTACACATATGATTTTATAAATTATATATATATATAAAGAAATAAAATATAAATTTGAAATGAATAGTATTTTCGAATTCCTCATACCTTAAAACGTAAAGAAAATTAAATTTCATCTTGCCCAATTACACCTTGCAACCGAAAGAGGTACCGTATATTTCTTCGAAAAGTCTATAAAAAACCAAATTCAACTTACCACTGCATAATCGCGTAGAAAAATACACCACTGTATAGGCAATAGATCCTCCTGCCCACCGAGATGGTCTAATAGTTAACGCGACATCGCAATCAGTTAATTTCGAAGTTGAGAGTTCTAAGATTCAAATCCTATTAAAAGTGGTAACTTTTATACTAATTTGAATACTAGATCGTGGATACCGTTGTACATTGGTGGTAGGGTTTCAATTAACTACACTTCTCTGGTCGAGCTGAGATTGTACAAGACTAAACTTCATATACATTCACACATATCATCCTCATTCATTCTCTGAAGTAATACCTTACAGTAATTCTGCAGGCTAAACAGAAAAAGTGAGCAACATATCCTCAAACATTTTTTGACCTTAATTTGAGCGTAACTCAGGAACGACTAAACCAAGAACGACTTAATCCTAGTTTTATAGGCACAACTTCTTCAGATTCACAACTGCAACATATCTAAATATCAATGAAATTGATCTAATTGTTTTGAAGATTTTCAAGACAATATGTTTATACATAGTTATATATCTATTCTAAAGATTATTATAAATAGTTTAGACATTTAAGTCGTGCGGAAATGCCTATACTGCGCTACCAGTACCTCCTTTGGCCGCTATGAGCGCAAGTGTCACAGTCGTCCAAGTTGTGCAGTTACAGCCACATGACTGAAGGAAAACGTATTAGGATATGTAAAAACAATATATTACCTCGTTAGATTATTCGTGCGTGGGTAGCGGAGCGTCATGGTTATTTACGGTGCGAGCTCTGGCACGAGGCTGAAGATCAGCTGCAGAACATGACCTAAGTTTGAGCGTCTTTTTTTGAACGGCCGTTAAAGTGGTACGCACAAAAGATGCCACGCCCTATCAACCAGTCGCAGTGCTCGGATTAGAAGCAGCGCACGCGCATTAGCCGGTTCGTTACAGCTGCAACTATAAACGTGAGCGTACGAGCGACCTCAATCGTTAGTTAATGTTTTACGCCATATATATATATATATATATATATATATACTATATATATATACTATACAATATATATATATATATTGTATGTATATATATATATTTCAATATATGTGTGCATGTGTTTGTGTATGCACGACAGGCTGGTATAAATAATTACAAAACTCACACACGCTCAGCAACCAGGCGGTTACAGTTATACGTGTGTAAGTTGCCACATCCAGATTAAGAATATAACTAAGAAAAGAAAAATATAGTTTCGTCCACTTTTAAACATCTCACACCTTTTTTTATGGCTTTATCGTTTGTTAAGAATGTAGTCACTGCATTAAAGTTCTAAATTAATATTTCTACATATATTGAAATTTAAATAAATATTGAAACATAAACTTACTAACTTAAATATAAACTGAAATAAACGTCATTATGAATAATAAACTTAATTTTTTTTAATAATAAAACTAAAATGTAAACTTAATTGTATTGAAATATAAACTCACCACAGTTACTGAGGAAGCCGTGATACTCGAACACCTTCCATGACCGCTGCGTGTGAAGTCTAAAAGCAAGTTTCTTAGAGTTTTATGATGTCCCATAAAAGACTCTCACCACCTTTGATGAACTTTCTTCTTCCTCTTCTTCTGCATTTTCAAAGTCGTCATAATCATCATCCGTATTTAACATTCTGTTTGGTAAAGGGGAATTCATAATCATATGTGTGGAGTTTCTTACGGTAGTTATCGTTAAGGTCGTAGTGACTGTATTTGAAGGTAATAACGAGTGCTATTTACAATGGTTGTAATATTGTTAATTATTGGTAACAGCACTGTTTAAGGGAATTCTTTGCAATTCAGGTTACATTTATTGGAACATACGCCAAGATATTCATCAGTCGTATGCAAATTTGGCGTATGTGGTTGTTATAGTCAAACAGTTGCCCATCACACATGAAGCATTCTGTGGACTAGTTAAATGCTAGTGTGTTTTCCGTTGTCTTCTCCAATGGTTTCTCTGTGATCATAATTCTTTTATAACCAATTGCCGTGCTCTAGAAGCTCATGCAGTATTTTGTACACTACCTTTTCCCCGACATTCGTTGCTCTTAACAATAAAGGTCCGACACAAATCTCTCCCTAATGATGAATACATAACAGTAATCCAAAGGAACGAGGAGGACTGTTTTGTTCGCGAAACGCAAGAAATGTTTTGTTCGCGGAAAGAAAGATGGAAACATTTTTGATCATAAAGATTTTTAAATTAATGACCACTTTTTTTTTTAATCTGTGGTGGAAGTTTGATGAACGAACTAGCACCACAGTATTGTGGGCGGTACTGAACAACATTTAGATCTACACAATTGACTATGTTCACTATCCACTAACTACTGTTTTGAAAAAGAAGCAGGTGAGAATCTCAAAGATTTTCTCAAAAGACTCCCACAATTGATCATCAATAAGGCCATTGTTAATATCTACATTAATTACCGTTCATATTTTCTCGTGAAAGTTAAGGTTGTATTGGTACTATCCCTGTCCTATCCTCCATCGTTACTCTCTTTGACATGTCTACGTTTACAACCCCGTACTTGTAGCGAAAAAAATAAAGTTTATATATTAATACATTTATGGAAAATAATTTTTATAATAACTGATAGAAAAAAAACAGTAGATATATATTTTATGTAACCACGATTTAACGTTGCCATCAAATCGTCTAGTTTCCGTCTTCAGTTGGTCCAGCACGTACATGTTGGTCAATTGCTGGTCAATGACTCTTAATACATCCACGAAGTTGAAGTGCATTAAATCCCATCTGAAGAGGATCATGTTGTTTTTGATGGCATATACAATTTGTGGAGATGACATTCTTTTTTATTAACTGGAAAATACGAACAAAGCATACTTTATAATACTATTCCAGATAGCAACAAGCACGCACGCGCACACACACATACACACACACACAACATTTTTTTATAATTATTAATAAAATTAATATTGTTATTCTTACCTTTAAGTAAGGAAAGAGAAAACTGGAGTGTTATTGACATTTTATTTGATTGTCAAGGACAGTTATCCGAAACAAATAAGCAAAAATTTAAGTTTCATTTTAATTTTGAGTACTAAGAAACATAGATAGTTTACATATTTCTTCAGACTATATTGGGCGTGGCATTTTTCGCACACAAATGAATTATGGCACATTTTGCGCATTAAGTAACCTACTAGTATAGGTTATGAAGATTATATCGAATACTTTAGGTAATGACGATATATCGACTTATAAAAGATACGACATAAACGATCTTGGGTGTGAAACTTTGCACGCGTAAATCAGCAGTTTACTTACGGGCAACAAAATGTCAAGTTATATGCGGTGCGATTGGTCGCCAGGGCGTGGCAGTTATCACGCGTACGACTGTAACGGCGGTTGAAAAAAGACACCTAACCACAGGCGGTATTCCTCAGCTATTCTTAAACAGTGGCTGCTCTTTTCAGTAGCCCTCCACACCTCGCACAGTAAACATCAACACACGTTGATGCACTGACGCACGCATGTGCAGGTATTGAACTGCAAGGATGATGTACGCGCACATGTGCGCAAGTACCACCACCTTTTTTTTCTTTTTTTTTTTTTTTTGCGTAGGAGGAGTAAAAAAGCTCTACCAGCCGTGTGGGGCTCTCACCCACTAAAATACCTCCTCCCTTCCCCTCCCAGGGGCGGCCGGAATCGCCTCTCGGCATA
>JAAAKQ030506429.1:0-20047 GCA_010016005.3 Zanna intricata | reverse complement strand
CCAGATACCGGTTAGCAGACGCTATGACGGCGCGGGGCAGGCTCAGTCCGGTTACTTATTATACAGACCCTGTATGTTTTGTACTGAACAGAAAGATAGGGATAGAGTAGAGTATTCAAACAGCCTGTATTCTAACAGCATGCTAACATTCTAACTCTGTAGAGTAGTATGAAGGAAGATTAAAGATAATCAAACCGACATACATGTCATTTATTGATTTAGAAAAGGCATTTGATAATGTAGACTGGAATAAGATGTTCAGTATTTTACAAAATTTAGGGTTCAAGTACAGAGATTGAAAAAAAATCACTAAAATTTACAGGAACCAAACTGCAACAGTAATAATTGAAGTGGAACAAAGAGAACTGTTAGAAAACCTTGGATATCAGAGGATATATTTCAGCTGATGCAAGAACTTAGAAAATATAAGAATGCTAGTGATGAAGAAGGTAAGTGAAACTATCAACTGTTAAGAAATACTATAAACAGGAAGTGAAAATTAGTGAAAGAAGAGTGGATTAAAAAAAAATGTTCAGAAGTGGAAAGAGCAAATGGAGCATACAAGAAAGTAAAGGAGAATTTTGTGGTACGTAAATTAAAATACAACAATATTTTAAATAAAGATGGTATACTGATTTATAATACAAAAGAAAAGGACAATAGGTGGGTGGAATATATTGAAGAGTTATACGGAGGAGATGAATTAAAAACTGATGTTGTCAAGAAAGAAGAGTAAGATGAAGAGGATGACAAGGGAGATACAGTATTGAGATCTGAACTTAATAAAGCGTTAAAAGATCTGAATGGCAGAAAGGCTCCTGGGATAGATAGGATATCAACAGAATTACTGTGCAATGCAGGCAGAGAAGCAATAGATAGATTATACAAACTAGTATGTAATATTTATTAAAAAGGGGGAATTCTGTCAGACTTCAAAAGGAGTGTTATTGTCATGATTCCAAAGAAAGCAGGAGCAGATAAATGTGAAGAATACAAAACAATTAGCTTAACTACTTATGCGTCAAAAATCTTAACTATAATTCTGTACAGAAGAATTGAGAAGAGATGAATTGAGAGTTGAAGTGTTAGGAGAAGACCAATTTGGTTTCAGGAAAAGTATAGGAACAAGACAAGCAATTTTAGCACTCAAGACTTGAGTAGAAGGAAGATTAAAGATAATCAAACCGATATACATGTCATTTATTGATTTAGTAAAGGCATTTGATAATGTAGACTGGAATAAAATCTTCAGAATTTTACAAAATTTAGGGTTCAAGTACAGAGATTGAAGAACAATCGCTAAAATTTACAGGAACTAACCTGCAACAGTAATAATTGAAGAACATACAAAAAAATCGGTAATAAAAAAGGCAGTCCACCAGCATGTTCCCTATCCCCGTTACTTTTTAATGTTTACATAGAACTAGCAGTTAATAAAGTTAAAGAACAATTTGGAACCGGAGTACCAGTCCAAGGTGAAAAGATAAAGATGCTACAATTTGCCGACTATATAGTAATTCTAGCAAAGAGTAAAAAAGATTTAGGAGAAACTTTCAATGGCATGGATGAAGTGCTACGCAACAGCTATGGCGTGAAAATAAACAAAAACAAAATGAAAGTAATTAAATGTAATAGAAATAACGTATGTGGACCTCTGAGTATAAAAATAGGAAGAGAAACGATTACCACTGTAGAAGAGTTTTGTTATTTGGGAAGTAGAATTATTAAGATGGACGAAACAGGAGCGTTATAAAATGCCGATTAGCACAGGCGAAATGAGCTTTCATTCAAAAATATAATTTGCTTACATCAAAAATTAATTTAAACTGAAATTGTGCACGCAGCAACATTTAGAATATGCAAAACAAATTGTTAGGGATATAGGATGTAGGAGGTATACTGAAATGAAACAACTGGCACTAGATAGGGAATCTTGGAGAGCTGCTCAAACTAGTCAAATAACTGAAAACAAAAAAAAAAATCAAGCACATATGGACAAGCTGTCTAATGTTTAAGACTCAACAAAATTAATATTAGAAACACTAATCTTTACTTTAAAATCCAGATCATATAGTCTGAAGTAATCAAGTCATTAGTAAACTGAAACTGAATTTTACCATTTCTACAATGTTTTCTCTAACAAGAAATTTTTTAATTAAAAAAGCAGACAGACAACATTTATCTATTAATCATCAGTTAGACTTAATTTAAATTAGGAAGACCTTGAATTAGGAAGACAAACAAATTCACAAAAAAGGAATACTAAATGCAAGTCACTAAACCGAATCACTGCAATAAATAAATAGTAGTAATACATGCAGTCATTATGCAACTCAGACTCAAGTATCATTTTAAATATTTATGATAAAAGAACAGTGATTGTATTAGGTAGTATTAAATTTGTTGTAACATATATTAAAGTTGCAAACAATATGCAAAATACTTAAAGCCTGATGTGCAAAATTATAAAAACTCCCTCCCAAAAAAATAAAAAAATACACAACACAATAAATAGATCCCATAATTATATTTATATATCAACATGTGGGAATTACAAGCAACTCTTCACTAAAAAAAAAACAAACAGAGAGTTTAATGTTATGAGAAATAAAAGTTACAAATTACTCAATTATTTCATTAATTAATATTTTTTTTACTTAATTCTGATTAACCTTCACAGTATAAAGGTTAGAACTACTGCACCGTAGTCTTTTACAAACATAAAACCACTATTTCATTGTATTAAATTCAAAACACATTCACCTTCAGCATCACAAAAAATATATTTTTTACTTTAACATACATGTAATATTCAACTACAAAATTAAAAACATTCCTAATAATAATATAACAAATTATAATACCAAAAGTCAACAGAAGAAATATGATTTTAAAGTTATTAAACTTTTAGTAGATATGCCAGTTATATCATTAGAAGCTAGAGACATAATTGTATTTGGTCAAAGCCTGTTATATCTGTCTTAACAGATCATCTGTTTTGTTATTCATTTCTTATCTGTTACATCCATTACAATTTTCTCATTCACAGCAATTCCGTATTTCAAACAGATATTATTTTTTTGAGATTATATCTATCTCCAAAAGTATCACAGCCAATAAAGATAAACTGTCTTTGATTTTATTTGCTTTCAACTCAGAAATATAAGATTTTCTAAAAGAATTACTTAGCTTTAAATGGCAGTAATTATTGCCTCATAAAACATGCAAATACAGTAAAACTGTAGAATACTGATGTATACAATACAGACACGTAGGTATACAAAACCTGTAGACAATATAGACAATTGATTATAACAATAAAAAAAAAAAAATTAAAAACATTTTAATACTTAAAATCTAACACTTTCTCTTTTCAAATATTTTTCTAAATGTAACAATTATTTTTTTAAAAACATTTCAAATTAACTTGAAATTCTACATTTACTTTCATTGTCAGAGACGATATGATCGTTTCAGTATTACAGTAAGATATTTTAGTATAATACGTTTAATAAATATGCTTTTTTTTTGTACCTAATATGTTACCAAATATAACAGAATGTATTTTATGATTTTGCTAAATTTTTTTTATGAAATGAAAGCTTATCACTCCTAGATATGTCATCAGTGTATGTCTACCTCCCTTCCCCCACCATTTTTAAGCGATATCATAAAAACATAACTTCCAGCGTATTTCTTATGGGAAAATCAATCGCCTTGATAGAGTTCACCAAATTGACAGACATCAGATAAAGTTGGAGTCTACTTGCTGGAACAAATCTGCAGTCATGGGCAACTGTATGTGGCTTTCTCATATGCAAGATCATTTAGAAATATCAGAGTACTGATAAAACAAAAAAGGAGAGTATACAGAAAATGTAGTTTACAGTGTAAATTAGAGTTATAGATTATCAAAAAAATTAATTTACTTTATATTTTTAATTAAATTGTCATTATCTTCAAATGTGATTTGGTAGTTAAAACATAAGGAAATTATAAATTAATAGTTTGCAATAATGATATAATAAAGGAAACTGCTATGTTTTAAACTTTATATCATTTCAGTACTGAACAGCATAATTTGCATATGTATTCCTAATACTTAAAAATTTTGAAACAAAGAACAATCTAAAATAAAGTTAAAATATCAAATTTATTAAAAAAAATATATTATAATGTAATCATTGAATTCAATAGTAATGAAGATGGAGTAATGCCTTGAAAATTAATACGATCAAGTTCAACTTACCTAATCACAGTGCTTTGGTGGTTTAATTAAACCATAAATTTCTTATTGACACACTGGTCAATATGTTAATGAACTATCTGATTTTTTTTTTGTCTTCGGTCATTTGACTGGTATGATGTAGCTCTCCAAGATACCCTATCTAGTGCCAGTTGTTTCATTTCAGTACACATCCTATAACAATAACAATTTGTTTTACATATTCCAAACGTTGCTGTTTGGAGCATCAGTTAAAATAGACACATAAGAGACACATAGGTTAACGAATGATAACAGGAACAGAATAAATCATTACAATGTAAGAATTAGATTGAGGAGTGTACACTTTTAACTTTTATTTTTTATTTAACTTCCAGAATCGCTGTTAAGTTATATCTTCAGAGAATGAGATGAATGAATTATAATGAGTGTGAAAAATGCCATGACTGACCGGGATTCTAACCCGAGACCTCCGGATGAAAGGCCGAGATGCCACTCGTGCCACGGAAGCTGGCTTAACTTTTTTATTAATTACTGTTAATTGACTGAGTCTGTTATTTTTGTTAAAAAATATTATATTAAAATATTATATATTTTTGTTAAAAAATAACAGACTCAGACTGTGAACATTTTTATTAAAAAGTAATACTTCAAAAATAATTTATGCATTTTCTCTATTTTAATAGATTGTAATTTATTTATTATGTTGTGCATGAATTACATTATATTACCAAAAAGTATGAAAATTTTTTATGTTCTTTTAATGCTGCTAGATAATGTTGCAGTTAAAAATATTCATTTTTGTTTATTTGTAACGGCGGAAGGAACAGATTCACATTTATTTTTTTCTATTATATATTATATTCACAGATTGTTAAATATTCCAATGTCAGATGATAATTTTGAGAAAGAACTTAATTTTATAAGATATATAGCAATTTTTTACCCACTATCTTTAAAATTATCAAACTGTTTTTCACTCAATAAAGATATGATACTAGTATGTTATACCCATTGCATGTAAATATCATTACTTTTTTTTTTCAATTATGATATTGAGCAATGATATGATACAAATATTATTAACACTTTATCTAAGCAATTCGTAAAGAAGTTATTTTAAAATGAAAGTTCCGGGCGATGATAACGTAGACGTTTTACGCCCACAAAAAACACCCAAAAAAAAAAAAAAAAAAAAATGAAAGCTATTTCAGGCAATCAGGTAAAGTTTTTAAAATTTTTAATTTAAGAATATTGTGTTCACAGAAATTTTTATTTTTATATCCTCCAAAATGTTAGTTTTAATTAGTAATATGAGTCTTTTATTATTATATAAAAAACTTCTACATTGATTATACAGTCAATGAAGAGGTCTTATCTGCCATGCAATCATTTTCCAATTCTATTTAATTTTTTCTGCCTTCTTACTTTTAAGATTACTTATTATTTATTCCTTAAAAGATTTTATAAAACTGAAGAAAGAATCACCACCATGTAAAGGTAAGTTGTGAAAGAATTAAGCCAAGCTTGTATCTAAATGGCTGGTTTTACCATTTGTTTGTATTACATTTTTGCTGCCTATTGTTTGGAAAATTCAATGGCATTCATGCTGAGCTTGTCTGCTACTACTTTGTTCAGTATCAAATTATGTTTGCATGTTGATTTTTTTATACAAATATAATTATGTCAAAGTACCTTCACATTTTAATAAAAGTATTTTTTCAACTATATCAAAGAGAGCAGCCTCAGATAGGTGTGATTGAAATTTACCACACCATAAGTTTAAAATATCATGTGTCCAAATTAATAAATAGAATAATTTATACAATAATAGCTTGAGAGATAGAAGATATACTTGATGAAGACCAGTTTGGTTTCAGAAAAATTGGGAACGTGAAATGTAAATTTATTTCTCAGTTGATTTTAGAAGGGATTTAATATAAAAAAAAAAAAAAAAAAAAAAAAAAACAGACTTTGACTGGATATTCATACAGAAAAAATGATTTGGCAGTATAAAATGGAATGAAAATTTAAGAAAGATATCTTGAAAATATAGAGAAAAAAGAGGTATCGCCTTATAAAAGAATAATATAGATACAATTAACTACAGTGGAAGAGAAATGGCTAGTGGCAATACAAAAAGGAGTGAGATAAGAATAGGATCCTTCTTCATATTTTAGTTTGTACTTCTTATTCTGGAAGAATTAATAGAAAAGAAAAATGTATGATCTACAACAAAAAAATAAGAATTTTTAGATTTGTTAATAATTTTGTTATTTTGAATGAAACTGTATGCGATTTAATGCGTTAATTGGTTAATTCAAAGCAGGGGAGAAATTCAAGTTGAAAGTAAATATGACTATGAATGGAATAAAGGAGTAGAATGTATTAAAAATAAAAAAGGATGAGAAATTAAACAATAAAATGGAAATTAATATTTTAAAAGTTGCAGAATCTTGTTATTTGGTTAGGGAAATTTAAAAAAAAGAGACAACTTAAACATGTTACAAGAAAACTCTTACAAACCAGGAATATGCAGAAAAATAACTGGTATCAGACATAGATTTAGGAATTAAAAAGATATTCCCCAGAATATTTGTATGAAGTACATCATGTGAAAATGAAAATCTACAGAAAGAAAGAAAGGAATATAAAAGTTTTTTTATTTCTTGTTAAAAAGTATTATGAAAACTAGGTGGATTAATAAAATTCAAAATGAAAGTGGTTTTGGATGCATACAGGAAAACTAATTTATAATAGGAAGACTAGTTTATTTATGACAGACTTTTATAAAAATACGTTTGTTGATGGTGTACTAAATATTACTGTATACAGGATAAATGAATTTAGTTTTAGAAAGAAGAATAGAGGGTGAAAACAATAAAAGAAGACAAAACCTAGAATACACAAAAGAGATACTTGAGTCTTTAGAGTGTAAAAAAATATGTTAATGCTAAGTAAATGGTATAGAATAATTAACAATGGAGAAATGCAGTGTATAATACATCTGTTTATGTTGTAATTCCATATTTTTAGCGTTGTGAATTTGAATTTAAAGCTTGGATGATTATCAATAAAAAGGATGAGTATCAGATGAGTTAGATATTCTATACAAGGTACTAAGTCTAATTTCTTTTATTATTACATATATATATATTTCTCTTTAAGGTTGTAAAGTATTTGACTGCTTTGTTGCCAACACATTATTTCATTATTCTTGGTACAGTGTTATTATTTCACTAAGAAAGTTTATTATTTTTTATTTTTATGACATGTAGCTGTTTGATTATATTTTTCCTTCTTTATCTTGTGTTGCAGGCAGTGTTTGCCATCCCCTATGTTCAGTCGCAGTGACTTCAGCTTATGGTCTGTTCTAAAGAATAATATAGGAAAAGAATTAAGTAAAATTGCCATGCCAGTTGTGTTCAATGAGCCTCTTAGCTTCTTACAGCGAATGGTTGAGTACCTAGAATATGCATACTTATTACGGAAAGCTTCTGAACAAAGTGATCCTGTAGCTCGCATGCAGGTATTTCAATTTTTTTGTATGTAAATATAAATTTGAAGTTTACCTAATGTAATTTGAGGGTTATGTGATCTTTTTTAGTGATTTTTATAATTAAACATATTTTTATTTCAGCACATTGATTATTTACAAGTATAACAGAATGAAACAAATTTTTTTCTTTAGATTTTGCACAAATTTGAATAATTTTGGAATGATTCATCCAAATATTAAAATTACATTTAAATATGGTGTTTAGTTACACTTGGTCTTATTTTTTGTAAGGCTTGTTTTCTAAATTAAAAAAAAAAGATTTACTTAATGTTTTTAATATATTTCTGTAAAAATTTGTTCAAAGCAAGAATATTTGACTTATGAATTAAACTTTTTATAAAGAATATATTTATATAATAATCCATAATATCATAATGATTATAATGGACTTGACATTAGTTTCAACTCATTCCTTCATTAATAGGCTGTTATCATGAAGAATCACTTGCTACGGTTAGTAAGGAAAGTGAGTTGTAAGATGATTTCTTGATGTGTTTTCCAGTTAATTATTTACACTGCTGCCTATCAGCATGCCAAAATGCAATTGGTATTTAGCCTTTCAAATGACACCTTGAAATACATGATATGTATATGATATATATTTTAATTACTTTATATATAAAGTAATTAAATATATATCTTTAATTATAATTTTATCTCATTGTCCAAAATACTTTAATAGTTTATCTTTTCACCTTATAGAATGGTTATATTCTGAAGATCCTATATCTTGTAATTCAGTTGTTTTATAAGAACACAGCCATAAGAAAAACTGCTAATGTAAAAAGTGGCAAATTAATGTACTTCATCAATTGTGAAACAGAGCATTGGGTTTATCAGTTCTTCAACTCAGTAAGGGATTTAAGATTATGAGCTTATAAAATCTCACTTGAAATGTAAGAATGTGTTCATTATGTTTGACTCAGGTTGTTAAGTTAGATAATAGAGAAAGTATGTGTAAGTAAATAATGTATGGATATCACCTGCTGAAGCTTTAATCCTTTTACAGATATTATTTATGACCAATTTTCCCTCTCATATTGGTATTGCACTTGATTGATTCAGGAAGCATGAAAGTTTTAGAAAATTTTATTGACCTTATTTCTAGTTCTTGAAACTTTTCCTGTAAAATGCACCTAACATGAGAATATGACAACTAAGAAAAAAATAACTATTTGACTAGATAGGTTTGGTCTTTTGAGGGACTCTAGCCTACTATCTTTGAAGAGTAAATTTTTTACATTTAAGTTTACGTTTATATCAACAACTCAATTTATTATTATTATTCTTTATATTATGAATTAATTAACTTATATATATATATATATATACCTGGTTTTATTAAAACCTAAGTTCTTTTCTAGGTTTTGATTATTGTTCTATACATCCAATGATTATTTACTAAAGAAAATAAAAAGCAAACCTAAAAATTACAGATATTCTAAATGTAAATGCATATAAAATAACTATTTTACTTTATGAAGACTAAAATATATTCTGTTGATCATATTTGATATTAATTTTCATTCACATCAATTTTCAATTGATGAGTAATATTTTTAGAAATATTGTATTAAAATTTGTAAGTTAAATATTTTAAATAGCATTGTAGTAAAATTATTCTGTGAAATAGTGTAATTGTTAAAATTACATTTTGCATATTAAATTATAGCTGTACTTGGATTATTTTTTGCAGTATGTTGCTGCGTTTGCTGTTAGTGCTTTGGCTTCCAATTGGGAACGACTTGGGAAACCTTTCAATCCTCTTCTTGGTGAGACTTATGAACTGGAAAGAGAAGAATTCAGGTAAATATTAAGTTTTTATAGGAATGAATATTCCTAAACCACTATATTACTCTAATGTTTATAATTAAATCTACCCTATCTTTTATTTAATCTTGTTAAAGTATTATTTTCCTTATAATTGTGCTGTATTTTTGTGTGATTTGTGTATATGTATTTGTGAATAGAAGACAATTTAAGATTAATTTGTAAAACCAACTTTTTTGTAGTTAAGTTTTATAACAGATTCAAAAATGTCTCAATTTATTTACTTGGACATTTGTTAGATGTATTTAATTACTGAAATCAAGAAATTCATGTAAATACATGTTTTATGTTGAGGCAGCGCAGCCAAAATTTGTGAGGCAAATTCAGTTACTTTACAATGATGAAAGTGTTAAATAACTGCCTTTATAGGCCCAATAATTAAATATTTATCTTTATAATTTTGTTTCATTGTCCAAAATACTTTAATAGATTAACAGCTTGCATCCCTACTAGCAGATTAAAATTAATTTTTATACTGCTTCTGTTTTTATCAATGTTTGGTTTTTTCATAAAGATTTTTGTGTTATTAGATTATTTATAAAATTTAATTAAAAATGTAATTTAAAGTACTTAAACTGGAAATGTGTTTTTACGTATAATATGTGGAACCATTAATCAGTGATTGATGTCAAAAATGGTTAATGTAGCAGTCAGTGAAGATAATTCATTTTAACTAAAAAAAAAGTAATATAAATTTATATGTAATCATCTTTATTTGACATATATTATTTACTTATTATTATATTATATTATCTATTGACATATAACACTTTGTACTCATTATTTAACATTCATTCATGGAGGTGGTAGGTAATATTGTTTGTGTACAGTCTTTGATTTGTTTTTTATTACGTCCTTTTTATCAGTCCAGAAAATTAATATTCATTTTAAATAACACGAAAACTTAATTAATTTTGTAAATATAGATTGGTACATTTATATTTCAAGCATTGGTTTAAAATAAAAAAAATCATATTTTATCAATTACTTAGACAAACATTATTATGTAAGGTTAACCATTACTTAAGTTGCCATCTTGTAAAATTATCTTACGTTTTACTTGTTTATTATTGCCTCATTAGAACTAAAACAAAAAAATAAATAAAAAAAAAGTATTGTAGAACATACACAAATATATACTTTAAAAATAATGTATAATAAACAGTTTTTATATTGCAGTTCATTTCTGTTTGATTTGATACAAATATGGTTCTTTGTAGAACCTACATAAATAAAATGTCCTTACTATAGTAGTTAATTTTAATAAATATAACTTTTATTAATGCTGAACAAACATTTAACTTTCATATTTAATTCTCAGCTGTATATAGCATGTATTATGCTTTGTCATTTATATGTTTACATACATATGTATATATATATATTATTTTACTGAAATTAATCTTTTTAAGATTGATTTTATTCATCTGAACTGTTAATTTATATTTAAATTCTATTAAACACACATCTGGTACAGAATATTGAACTAAGATTGCATCTTACCTTAATTTTTCATCAAAGTACTTTTCTGGGTTTTCAATCCTCAGTTATGAAATTCATGATTGTAATAATGATTATTGTGTAATAAAAATTTAAATATAAAAATACTAAAGTAATGAATAATGAGTAATGCATATTAAGCTTTCTGTATATAACACATTTAATAAATCATATCTCAAATTAAATTTAATTCTTAAATACATAATCATAAAAATGAATAATTTCCAGTACAATAAAACCATGATAAAAACAGAAAAAAAATTGCTAAATATTTCCAAATAAAACAAGAGATTAAACAAGGATATAAGAAAAGTTGTATAAATATAGAATTGCATAATATGTATTTATAATTACATTAAAAGCGTAGGACCACTCATTTTTTATTATATAAGAAATTTAATAGAAATCAATATAGAAAACATAAATATAACTTAAAAAAAAATGCATGAAACCAAAATTTATAATTTAATCAATAAAAATAAAAATACAAGTAATTATGATACAGAATTATTTAATCAGAAACAATATGTTAATAATAATAATTCAAATAAATATAAACCTAATTTTATACATGCTCAAGAAAATTTGGATGATAATAATAATAAGTAATAAATTTTTAGGCTTAACAGATATCACTTTTAATGATAATGAAAAATTATTCATCATTAATGCACTTAAATTCAGCTTAATTGATAATAAAATTAACATTATTAAGTACACTATTGCAGATTCTGAATTAAATACTAACAAAATGAATCCTTTAGATAAGAAAGAAGTACGTAATACTAAGAGTTACAGTATCCCAAAAATAAAAAATACAAAATTTACTAATAAAAAACCACTTATCAATAAACTTACAAACACTTATAACACTTATAGTGTTATAAACACTTATCAACTAATAATTTATCAATTAACAGAAAAATTAAATGCAAACAAGCATTTGATAGTAAAATCAGATATACAAATAAGTAAAATAAAATATACCGGTTATTAAAACTGTAGAAAGATACATAAAAATTAAAATTATATAAAAAATATATAGAAATTCCAATGGAACCTTTAATCATTTTTAAATCTGCCCTGTATTTTATTATATTCAAAATTATGATACAATTCTTAGGAATAAAATGAATTTACGTCATTCATTTAATATGAAAAATTGTTACAAATTAGTAAATAAATTTAATAGCTTAAATGTAAAAAAAGAAACTGTAATGGTTAATTATCCTACCCTACTAATAGGCATTTGTATGTGTATCTATCTGAATGTGTGTTCCCTGTAGCTTAGCACTGAAATGTACCGATCACTAGCGGAAAATCCTGATTCGTTAGTACGTCTTGTAGTGGTCTGGTGTATACTTGTTATATTATTACTTTTTGATATGTCACTTATATGTATATATATATATATATACATTGATACATCACAGCCCCATGATGACCCCATGGAGAGTGCGGAAATGCATTCCTTCGCAACTCATCGTAAAAAAAAAAAATTCCCAGGATACTGTTATTTTTAATAGTTGTGTTCAATCAAACATCACAGGAATGATCTACCTGACACTGTACAAGACTACAGTTCATTTACGTTCATATATATCAACCTCTGAAGTAATAACTTATGGTGGTTCCGGAGGCTAAACAGAAAAATAAAACAAAATGAGTGCACACTTGGGTCAATTAAAGAAAATATCGAAGAAATATCTTTTAACGTTGCAACAACTCAAAGGAAATTTCCACTTAAAGGATATATATATATATATATATTAACAATGTAATTTTTATTTATGTGATTGTTTTTCTTCTTAAAATTGATTATTTATGTTAAGACTCAGGTTTCATCTCCTCCTTTTTTATTTGTAAAAATAAACATTTTTCAGTTTTTCTTAATCTTTGTAAATTTTCACTCTTCTTTTATTTTATATATATTTTTTTTGTTAATCTTATTTAATGAATTTGTTTAGTGCTTTATTGTTAGTCAGTCTTGTTCCATCTTTCAAGCAGTCACCATATATTTATTACGAATGTATAATTAATTAATACAATAATGTTATATACATGAATTACATATATTACGTGTATTATGTATATTACATACATGAATTAGTAATAAGATTAAGTTCAAAGATCATAAAAAAAATAATTTATACTATAAACAAAATGAAGATTTTTATTTATTTGAATAAACCAGTGAATAATAAAATATTTAGAATAATTAAACCTAATTAATATTGAACCAAGGTGGCATATTATTCATCATTTTTCATAATCTGAATCCATTGATATTTTATCGGAAGGTTAGTTGTATTATGATAATTTGTTTCATAAACTGAATGTAATACATAAATAATAAATAAATTAATTTAATTTATATTTATACTTCCAGCTCTCATAGTGAGTGACTTTGCATGTGGATATTACAGATCTTGTTGAAAATGTTGAGAGTGTGCAATCTTTAAAAGATATTGTTAGAGATGTGCTGGAAATTACTCTTTTGCCAATGGAAGATATCAATCAGTTAAACAAGTTCAGTGGATATATGAATGACGTGTTGCTTTACAGATTTTTAAGTTTTGCAAGTACATTAAGGGGGAAAAGGTGCTTGTGATTTCTCCCCAGATGATTGAAGATAACTGACTTAGTGATTTGTTAGTCATTTACTGGAACTGGAATAATTATGAACTTGATCATTTTATTTTAAGAAGTGACTGCATTATTGAAAGAAGTTTGCATGAAAAAATATTTGGAGAAATAATGAGAAATAAAGATTATAAAGAGATGGGATATAGAGCAATTTTGTCGTCTTATAACCTGTAAGTAAATGAGCATAATGAGAAATAATTTTACCAGTGATGGATGAAGACGAAAAAAATTATTTGAATATACATTGTGGTGCAAGAAAGAAAATGCAAATTTGGTAGTTTTAAATAAGCACAATCCAGCTGGTTTGCCTACTCTTGTTTTGAAGTTAAAGAAGAATTTGACTGTCTCATGTCTAAGAAATGTGAGCATAAACATTTCCTATGAACTTTCTCTATAATGATTAATAAGACTCAAGGGCAAACTTTTGAAATGGTTGCTATTGATTTGAGAAGAGAATTTTTTGAGCTTGGACAGAAGTATGTTGCGTTATCAAGAGTAACAGCATGGATTGGAGGGAAAGTGAAATTGTCTCCAAAGCATAGAGATAAATGAGTAAAAAATTTGTTTTTTAGAAAAATTTTGGATTGATAAGTGGAACAATGATTTTTGTTTATTGAAGAGAAGTTTAAAAGTGGAAGCAGATATTTTGTTTTAAACTTATTTTAGTTTTAGAAAGCGCAATGATGGTAATCCAACCTAAAACTTATTTTGTAGTGATAAAGGGTGCTTAACTGAATGATGACAAATCCTTTTTTCGGTTTTCCTTGATCAATTTTCATCATTAAAAGAAATTTTTTAATGATGAAAAAAAATTTTTATCTAAGATAATCAATTTTGGACACCTAATAATAGCATTCCTAGATGCAACCTGGTCAGAGGGCCTAGCTGCGGAGGCGTGCCATAGGTACCCCCCACAGCTAGTGACATAACTAACATGTATCCCAGGACTTTTACTTACCGTAAAAGTAATAAATAAATTAAAAACAACCAAGCAGATCCAACTTTTTAAAGGTTTCATTATTATTATAAGTAATAAATATCAGCAAAACTATTTTGAATTTAATAATAGATGTTATACACCCAAAAAAATACTTTATTTAGGGGGGATTTCCATTATCAGCAATTATGTCAGAAATATATTTACAGGATTTTGAGCATAGATTAGTATCACTAATAAACATAAAGTTTTAAAATGGATACTGTATGTTGATATGTAATTGTTATATATAAAGTGGTAATAAACAATGAACTTCTAATAATATTAAACAAATTAAATTCTTATAATGAAAATTTGAAATTTGTTTTTAAAATAGATAACAGAATTTCAAATTAGTTAGATGTTAATATAAAAATAAACAAGGACAATCAAATTGAATGTATAGAAAAGCAATAAAAATAATTCAGATCAGTTTTTAATTGTAATAATAATAATTTAAAATACCATTCTAAAATATACTTCTTTGAATTGATTGCCCAAAAATTAATTGGACTACCAAAAATTCATAAATTAAAAATCCTAGTGCAATCTTTAATCATTTCATTTATTCATTTTACTTTTAACTTTATTCATTTTCATTTGAAGGAAAACCTCCTTCTAGTAATATAACAATTTATAAAAAGTCAAGTTGCTCTTGGTCTTACAAAATTAACACTTATACAAATGTGATTAATAGAGCCATCAAATACGCACACAACAAAGGAAAGTTAAAGAATGAAATAAACAACGAATCACGCATATGAATTATGAATTACACAGTAAATAAGTTGAGTTAATTTATTTACTGATGATATAGAACAGCATGGGTGGGTCCCACCTAGTATCTATTATTTAATTTTTTTTAAATAATGTTTTGTTTAAGTAAATTAAAATATTTTTTGAAATTATAATTCTAATTTTTTTACGTTGGGTTTCCTTTATAAATACTATTTATTTGGATAGTTACTGTATTTTTAGACATATTGAAGTATCTCATTTTTAAACTGTTGATCATTATTCTGAATCATCATTATTTATTCTGTTGATCATTATTTTTGATTTCAGAGTAATCTGTGAGCAGGTCAGCCATCATCCTCCTATATCTGCTTTCCATGCTGATAGTGAACATTTCATCTTCCATGGTTCTGTACATCCAAAACTAAAATTTTGGGGTAAAAGTGTAGAAATACAGCCTAAAGGTCTCATCACTGTTGAACTGCCAAAGTAAGAAATTATTTTATTAAATTATAAGAGATTAGTATTGTGTGATCACACAATCATGTACATGATATGTCTTCACAATACAGCCTTCTATATTGAGTAGCTCATGGCTGTTGATCCCCATGATGAACACAAAGTGATAAACAAGATTAGAACATTCTCAAATCATGACTTAGAGATGGTAAAATAGAAAATAATAACCGCTTGAAGACTTACCCAACCTATACACAGGAAAAACAGATTTTTGTTTATATTATTAAAAAAAAACATAATGAAAGAAATACCCTAGAACCTTTTCAGCATAGAAAGCTCTGCGCTAGGAAAATTTTATTTAAATAAGCCACTAATTATTATTTTGTTTTTAATCTCAGTTACTTAAGGTTTATTTTTTTTCTAATTAGTTTTTTTATTAATTTAACAGTACACTTATTCTAATTTTAATTTTATTTAAAAAAAAGCACTAAAAGAGGCTGGAGCTACAATAATAATAAATTTACTACAATTTGTAATTTGGGTAAAAATAAAACCTCAAACAGATTTTTGTCCTCACATAATTGTGGACATCAGAGGCTTTACTTCAGGAACATACTTTAAAGGAATCTGAACAGACTTACCCCATTTCAAAAACTTAGTGAATCATGTTTGATCCATGATATACAAAAATTACAAAGGAAAATACACATACTTCTGATTATTTTGGCAAGGAACAGTTATTAATCTGATTGTACACATTTAAAATAGTGGACTGTACACTCAATACCATATTTATTAAATATAGTTGGATAAGGAGAAAATTTATCTCGAGAAAGATGGACTTTGAATATAAACCTTAAACCAGTCAAAGAAATATCTTTAAGCAACAAAATTTAAGACAAGAAATAATTATTTATTGCGTTTATAATAGCTTTCACAAAAAGATTTTAAATAACTCTTAAGTTCTTAAAAATCTTGCAGTCACCTATTTTTATTCAATAGTGAAGTGTCTGCATCTTATTAATAAAGTAATTGTCCTAAATATCTAATACTTGTTTATTGCAGATAAAAAAGAATGATTTCTTATTTTAAATGTTAGTTTAGGATCAGTTTCAAGGTAATGATGAACTACAGAAAATTTCTCTCTAAAAGATGCACTTATAAAGAAAGCTGTTCATCATTATCCTCAGGTCTTCTATAAATTTAAAATGAACCAATATATTTTTCGTTAAAATAATCTAAAAATTAAATTACCGTGGACAAACTTTTCACAAAGAATAATCGATTTCACATTGAGGTATGTGAAGTTAATGGTTAAGGTATGAGAAGTTATCTACAATTGAAATTAATGGACATAAAATGACAAAAATAATTTAAAAATAATTTTCCAATCTGGTTCCAGTCATGGTATAATAAAAAACACAATCCTAACAATTAGACTTAACACATGGATAGGAAAAAAAATATATTTTTGTAAATATAATTAAATAAGAATGTAATAAGATGGATACTATGGAACCACTTCAGTGAAGAAAACTGTACACCGGGGAAAATTTTTTTTTAGAATTATTTCTGTTTTTAATTCTGTAACTTAATGCTTATTTAAAATTATTTGTTATTTCAGCAACATACACATTCTGGGTTAAACTTTATCACATTGCACAAAATGTACTTGCAAGAACAACAAATATATTATTATATTTTCATAAACATAACATTTATTTATTCTTTAAGATCCAAGATCTTGTAACAAGGAGTTGACAACTATTTCAAAATATAAAAATAGTATACTTTGTTATGTAGCGATATTTGTACATTACATGAAACAAATTAATCATAAACAATAACTCACTTAATTAACTAATCAAAATAATTCCACCTCTAATTTATCATCAATGTATTATGACGCTATAATAAAAATAATATATATTTAACAACATAATTTATAGTCATTTAATGTCCAGTTAATAAAAATGATAACAAAAAATTGCAGATCAAAAAAACTAAAATACCAAAAAGCTAGTGTAATGAATAATTTATAATTATAAAAAAAATAAAAATAATTACGTATTATTCACAAATTTTTATGCAACATATGATTCATTTGACATAAATGATCTGGTTTTTAAAGCCCTAATAGTAAAATAATACAAGTTATTTACATTATCAGTATCCTTTATCTGTAATAAATGTTCTATATAATAATGCTTACCCTTAATCTCATCTATTTTTAATACAGTAAGTATTTATTTTTAGACGGCTGGTGTAATGGATATTCTAACAGAAAATAGGCCATGTTTTTGGAAATCTGTAAGTTATGTATTGTACAATTATAATTAAATTTAATTTTATATACTGTTTTATTCCAATGTAATCTAAAAAATGTTCTCACTTGATATCTAATCTGGCTTATTAACCTGTGGTTTTTAATATCATTTACAAAACAAAATTTTGTACACCCAGGCCATTTGTGCTGATTCTTCAATTTTGTGAGTTCAACTGTAAATTAAGAATTGCTTCCAAGTTCAATTTGAGGTGATTGTTAACAGCCTCTAAGATATCATCTGTTGGTGAGGCTATTATTTGTTCGATGTTCTATTTCGCATTTGTTAATTTTTCTCTTGCTGTTATTTTATCTAAAACATGTTGAAAATTTTTAATAGCAGTAGTCTGGTGAAATCTCACTCACGCCTGTCTGAAAACCAGGGTCGGTGAGGTACCGAAGAAACATTTTTATGTTCGTCATCGATGTTAGGGCTCCTCCTCTTTTCCCTTTATTATAAGGTAAGAAGATTTTGCTTAATGGTAAACTGTTACTTCATAAAAGCAGAGCAGCTCCTTGTATCTACTTGGATCGATAGTTCACCAAATTCTGCACGTTTCCATTCTGAAAGTTCATAAATGCAGCCTTAATGTTTATGAGATTGGTCTGAAGGTACCTTAAAAATTAATCAGTAATTTCTTGTAAGAATAAGTATTTTTGCCTTTTATTCACATCTTTTAAGAAATTACTGATACAGTATCAGTATTTGGGTGTTGTTATCAGCAGTTACTTATAAGAAAAATTAATACATTAAAATGAATTCTTGATAAGATAGAAGAATACTGATTTCTCATACTTTACTCTCCCATTCGTAATTTCTTAAAAAAATAGACAAAAAGTTTTCTGCTCATTCAACTGTACAATTATATATGGTTATGTATATGCTGTGGGCCTGAGACAAGAATGAACAATCTGAGTCATAAGTTTCAGTAACTTGGCCCGCTTGTTTTAATCTAATTTTATATTTTTGAATGTTTATTTAAAGCAACATGCCATTTTTTATTTGTGAACAATCATTTTATTGTTTAATTAGAAATTAAGATTCGTATTTTGTAATTAGAAGTTTATTTTGTAATCGATTATTATTTTTGTAATTTCTTCTGTTAGACATCTTTTACACATAAACACACGTGTGTGCGCACACGCACTCGTACATCTAAATTTATCGATATGAATATCCTTGTAATTTTTTAAATAATAAATTTTTTTTTTGTCTGCGATTGTAAACATTTTTCTTCTTTTTTTTAAATCTATTTAAATTACTTCATTATTTTGGTCTACAAAATAGTTAATGCTATTATAGGATAACTTTAAAAAATTACATTTTTTTTTTTAATGTCAAAATTTTTTTATAAAAGTCATAGCTTGTGTTCATTTATTTGATAAATTTTTATCACTGTTATTTTTACATAATGTGTTTTGTCACTTCTGCAAATTTTGGCAGTATAATTTTTCTTTAACTAAATTGCATTTATCCATTTTTATGAGGTATTTTTTTTGATGATGCAAAAATGTCTTCTAGTTTATGTTAGATGCAGCACTTTCATTGACTTCAGCATTTATCATCTGTACTGTTTACACTGATTACGAAATGTAGCTGTTGGCTTTCTTGTGTTAGAAATAATAGTAACATTAAATTTGTGCTATATGAGCTCCTTTAAATAGACATATTCAAAAAATTAGTTTTTTTTAGGTTGTATAGCATCCAGATTATGTACAGCCGGCCTCCGTGGCCGAGTGGTAGCGTCTCAGTCTTTCATCCGGAGGTCCCGGGTTCGAATCCCGGTCAGGCAT
>JAAAKQ030506418.1:0-20049 GCA_010016005.3 Zanna intricata | reverse complement strand
AGATTGTACAAGACTACAACTTCATTCACATTCATACACATCATCCTCATTCATCCTCTGAAGTAATACCTTACGGTGGTTCCGGATGCTAAACAGATAAAAAAAGACAATAAAACAAGAAAATCAGCACATCTCACTGTAGGAAAACTACTGGCAACAGCTTTTACAACTAGCCAGCATATTTAATAGTTACACCTAGCAAAATATTTAAACATAAACAATATAACTTTTACCTGTTTTGTTTCAATAAACAGAAAGAAATGAAGAAAAACATTAAAGTAGCTGGTAAGTGATGAATAAAATATCAAAACCACTGGTGCTGTCATATTATGACTAATGAATGTTTGTATATAAACCAGCTCGTTAATCAGTTACACAGAAACTTTCTACATGTTATTTATAGAACTACAAAAATTATTTCAATAAATTTTTAATTAACACAGCTTTTGTTCCAAAATTATAAATATTGATCGATTACTATGCTTACCGTGATGCCACACCATTCACACCGATACCCGGCCAGACATTCAGCAGACCAACATGTTTTCTTACAAACAGCACACTTTGAATTTGATGGGAGATTCCCTTCACGCCAATGGTGCTCATGATGAACTAGAGAAAGCTCTTTGCCAGGAATGTATGTAGCATTCTCTTTACAATCTGCAACTGCAAAGTCTTGGCAGTCTCCGTGTACAAAATATTCACAAACTGAAAAGAAAATAACAATGTAAATAAGCGATTAAAGATAAAATTTTATAATTTAAAACACCAAAACCAGCAAAAAACAGAACTCTCACAATTACTTTCCCTGCTGAAACCTTTAATCTTTTCTAAGGGTGAGAGTAATACTTGAAGAGAAACGGTTTAATATCACAATCTAAATTAATCAT
Organism: Zanna intricata; assembly: GCA_010016005.3. Taxonomy (NCBI): domain Eukaryota; kingdom Metazoa; phylum Arthropoda; class Insecta; order Hemiptera; family Fulgoridae; genus Zanna; species Zanna intricata. The sequence continues at coordinate 19,159 of JAAAKQ030506418.1, read as the reverse complement.
TCAATATTACCTCCAGAAATAATCACTTATCAAATAAATCATCTCACAAAACTAATTAAAATTTGATAGTGAAAAGGAAACACAATCATAAATATTTTTTTATTAATATAAAAAACATATTCATTTTGGAAAATCACGGCTAAACATGCGCACAAGCACACACACAAACACACTTTTCTTATAAGAAATACATTATAATTAATTTTGTTAAAAAAAGATTCCTCATAAATGTAATGAATAAAAATTACTGCACTATTTCAACAATATTATAATTAGGTTGGTATGTACAGAAAATAATGACATGTCTGACCATTCATTTGATAGGCTGGTATTGACTGAACAACTGAAAAACAGCAGTGATTTTACGCTGCTCAGACACAAATTTGAATGTCCTTTGGCCTCTACGTCCAGCTCTGCAGCAGTCAGTTTAAAAAATGGAATGACTACTTACAGGATAGGTTTTATAAAGGCAGTTAATATCAATGTTCTGACTAGCATATTTCCTCAGGTAGCACTCCACATGGGTCCATTGATGCTAATTTATAGAGGTGAATTTTGGTTGTGCAATGCTTTGCGACATGAAACGGAAGCCAGATTGATTGTACATCTACTTTTTCACATTTGTTTCATATCTATATTTTAAGTTAAAGCAATTGATAATTGCAGCTTGATGCAGAACAAAGAGCAGTATAGTAGAACATACTATTTTGATTAATCAGTAATTACTGCAAGTAAATATTAACCTGAAAATTAATATGTCAATGATTCACATGGTAAAAAACACAGATTCTACGCATCTTAGGTAAGATTTTTAGGGTATAGATGCTTATATGCACATGAAACTATGAAAAAAGTTTTAACCTAAAAAAAAATAGAAAATATTTATGATCATAATACAAAAAATTTAAAGGTAATCAACACATCAAACAACGTATTTCAAAAGATCCCATTTACATACAGAAACTACATTAATTTAACAATTTCTGAACAGATACATTTTTTTAAATAAAAATCATTTTATAAAGAAAACAAATGAAAAAATATTTTTATATACTATTCAACTGATAAATTCCTTACCGCCTAAAACTAACATGTTATACTAAGGTAGATGGTAGAAATTGAAGTAACCATATATTTTATATATAATAAAATTGTCCATTTTATAAAATCTATTTGTAATTATTTACTGTAACAAAATCGGTAAAACGAACCTTAGTAATGGATTCCTGCAAATTAAGAAAAAAGTAGTAGAAAATATAACGATGGGAAGAATCCAGAAAGGGGCTAAATGAAACCCTTTTAGTAAATGTAACAGGTCTGTTTAACAATCTTTCTTTGTAATACTGTCCACTGACACACTTGAACAACAGATGTTATTCTGTGAGAAGAGTTAACAGACCAGGGAAGAAATGATTGGACATGAAAGCTTTTGATTGCTTTGTAATGATTGGAATCTGCTTTTCAACATTTAATTAGCGAATAAATCCTAATGATTACTTTAAATTCTGTTATGTGTAATCATAGTCTGTAATAATATTATTGTTGTTGTAGTTGTGATTACTATGATTAATATTTATTTATTATTGACACTTATCATTGTTGTTTGCTATTGTCATTAATGATATTATTCTGATTATTACTGTGAGTTGTTTATTATTATTATTACTACTTATTATTAATAATACTACTGTTGTCATCATTATTATTACTAATTTATCTTATTTTATTTATGTTCTTAAACTAAAAATTGTAATTATATAAACATTTTTAACAGTAAATATCTCAATAATCTGATTGAGCGGCAAACATGCAACAATATTTTATACAACTGCATACTAGTTTTAACATTTTATGATCTTACCTACATTTCTTTTAAAACTCTAAATTTATTTTGAAAAAAAAAATGACTTGGATTTTATTAACACTGGATTTTTTACGTAATAAGAATTAAAAACTAATTATTTTAGCGATTTTCTTTGCTTTGAGATCACCTTAAAAAATGAAGCATTCTCAACAAACGAACCTCTTGGAATGAGCCTAGTACAAGCTGTTCCTCAACAAACATTTACTTTTACCTTAAAAGTAAAGTAAAGTAAAAGGTATTTATACACATTTATATACCTTTCAAACACTTAAAATGCAAATAGTAATTTTATACATTATGCTTTTATATAATTTCAAATTAAATTTACATATTACACTCGTTCTCTCATCTGCTTCATTTTAATTTTCACACCCAAAACATTAAAACAAATTAATATTAGTAATGCAATATCACTGTACAGTAACATTTAAGAATAACTATTTATGAAGATATGAACATAAATAATATCATTTATCTATTTGAGAACTATATTGATGGATTATAGATTGTCAATAGAACTGGTAGCAAAAGTATGTTTTTCTTAGTTATTTACTAACATTAATCTATTTAAGATATACCTTCTCCCTTCTCACATGCAAACATGCGCGCGCGCGCACACACACACACCCAGAACTATATTCCTCCTTACTACATTCAAATAACATCTTTAAATAAACATACATATTTCATAGTCTTAAATATATTACTCACTTTCACAGTGAGTGGCCAGGCTATCCTCAAGTCTCTTGCGGCAGACATTGCAAAACTTCCGTTTGTGGTGAGTTTGCTCGGACCAGCAGTGGGCTACGGGGTTCTGTAATAGAAAAGAAATTATTTTAACACTAGAAATCAAAATGTTTTAAAACTGAACTACTTGTAAACATCATTTTAAATAGATTTCATAAGAAAGATACCTAATGTAATGATACCCTGATTCAACTTCCAGAAAATTTTGACATATCCACATGTTTCACATCCCCCAGACCCCAAAACCACTATCAGTTCAAAAAGTTATATATACATTTATATATGTATATATATTTCACTTTTTTGTGGACACAATAACTGCCATAATTTTGCACCTATCACTTTCAAATTGACACATAAAATATAATGATCCAAAATCTCTAGGTAATTAATTATTCAGAATTATTAATTTATTTCTGAAAGAAATAAGCAAAATAAAATATAATCCTAAATAAAGGGTTATACTTTAAGACGCAATTAATGTAATGTAATATATTAAAAAAATTTTACTAACGTATAATAATTTCTAACAATGTTAAAACACCTCGTACATTTCCCCTTACATCATGCACACACTCACTACTCAACGACCGCCCAACTATAATAAAAGTTTAAAGTTTGTTAATGGTAAAAATTGGACCATGGGTGGAAATGGGGAGCTTTTTCAAAAAACAAAATATTGCTATAACTTTCTTATTAATTTAAATATCAAATTTGTTTAAAGTTCCTACTGTTCTTTAGTTTAGGGCCTAAAACTTATCTAAGTAAAGTTTTTTGATATCACTAACCACTGGCCCAGGGGGGTGGGAAAAATGGGGTTTTAAAAACAAAAAAATCTTTATCTCCCTTAATACGCACAATATCAAATCGGTTTAAAGTGGTTGTTAGTCCTCTGAACATTACCTAAAACTTTTGTCTGAAACAACTTTTGATATGACTAATTCTTATGGTAAGGGATGACCAAAATGTTGCTGAAATTGTAAGATGGAGCTTGTCACATGCTAAAAATGTGAAACTTTTTTTCACATGAAACCATTGTCATACTGAGTAAATTAGAAGTTTTTCTTAACTTTAAGGTGGAAACCTTTTTTAATCCCTACTTAGCACTGGTGAAATCTACCTCTGCCTTCTGGCGTGCCAAGAAACTTTTTTTTAATAAATTAATATTAAATTTTTATAAATGCCATATCGTTTAACATTAATAATATAAATAAAAAAATAAGCAGGTAAAAAAAAAATATCTCTTACGGTTAAAAATTAATCTATTTCAAGTCTTATTATTTTGTCTTAAATAATAATATTAATATTTCATTTGCATTATTATATTTTCCTACTTAAATACTTCAAATTCCTACTTTATAATATACGATTTATAAATCTAGTAACTTTTGTACAGAAATAAACATATTTTCTTCTTTTTTTTTTATCTTTATCCATTTAAAAATGCCAACAGATAGAACTTACTTTACCAAGCATTCTTAATTATGATCTTTATATTTTATTTTTCCTACTTAAATACTTCAAATGTTAAATACTTCAGGAAAACTGGAGAAGGCAGTTGCAGACTTTAAATCTTTCAATTTCAACATAAATATTATCTAGTTTAATAATTTACCTCTTCATTTTACTATATAGTCATAAAACTATAATATATCTTAATTAAGATTAAGATTAAATTTATATATATTAATTATATTTTAAACTGCTCAAAACTGCAATCAGTGTAAATGCCATCAAAAAATCTGATCTTTTTTAAGAATATTTCATTAACAAAAATACTGATATTTAAATTAATTTTAGATGAGCATGCAGAATTGTTGTCATCATTATATACCCCTACATCAGTGTTGCAAATCCCAGTAAATCTATTGCTATTAATATACTTACTATTAACAGCATAATTATTGTAATCACCTTCATTTAAAAATCACTAAGTAATTGTAATAATAGTTACAATTATTAAAGTATAAAAGTTGTTTATATTAATAGCTACAACAACGGTTACATCAATATTATCTGTTAATAACTTAATATTGTTAACAAATTTTTTAAATTAGATCTCTGAGCAGATAATTTTCTAACTTTTGCATATGTAGTCCATAATACACTTCAATGCTTCCAATATAAAAATTTATTTACGTTTATTTGTTAATGCTGGTGAATTATTTAGAATTTTATTATTTTTATTAGTATTAGCTTCATAACATTAAGAATCTGTATGGCAATGTAGAGAATATAACTTTTACATAGATAATTTCTTCACATTGCTTATATCGGCGCTTATAATAAGTTGAAACTGAGTTTCAGTGCTGATATTATTTTTACCCAAAACACAAATAAAAAGAATTTGTCTTTTTCAGTTTTTTATATAAAATGTGCTTAGCAGATTCAGAAATTGATCCTAAATTCCTGTTTGACATTAAAACATTTTCAACAAGTCATAATTATACAGTTTCTCTGACAGCAGTTTCTGCAGACTGTGACCATGGCTGTTGGCAAGAAGCACGATTTTTTGTGAAAATCACAATGACTGAATTCTTCAAGTGATTCAGGTATTTATTTTAAACAGGTAGGAGGTATACTGAAATGAAATGATTGGCACTAGATAGGGAATCTTGAAGAGCCGCATCAAACCAGTCAAATGACTGAAGACAAAAAAAAACATTTGAAACAAAGCCTTAAAAAACTGCTTTAATTTTTAACATACAGCTTTTAAAAGCAATATCATTTATACTGCTTTTTGGAATAAGATGATCCTAATTAGATTATCAAAATTTGAAAGGAAACCAACAAACTGGCTTATTGATTTCTGCCAAAAGGCAGAACTAGCAACATTTAATAAATATATATCATGTACAGCTTAGACAGATCATAATTAAGAATGCTTGGTAAAGTAAGTTCTATCTGTTGGCATTTTTAAATGGATAAAGATAAAAAAAAAAAGAAAATATGTTTATTTCTGTATAAAGGTTACTAGATTTATAAAGCAGGTTGTGCAAAATTATCAAATAATTATGAAAAAGAGCCATAGTCAGTGAGAGCAAATGTTCTTTATAATAATTATTTTTAAATATGCAAAATAATGCAGATACATTTTTGGGCATTTTGTATTTTTCTTACAAAATGGAAGCATACTCCAATACCTTTAATCAATTCATGATTGGTGAAGTTAAAAGAAAAAAAGAAAATTCTTAAAAACTTATTTGATTTATTTTAAGTATTCTAAATCATGTTTGAAAATGTTTGAATAACCTGTATAACTCTTAAAATAGTTAATTTATGTTCAAGAAAAAAATATTTTAAATGTTCACTTAAAATTAATTAAAATATTTATGTTCACATTAATTGTTCACATTTAATGAAGGTTAATGATAAAGAATACTGGAAAGTAACCAGTTTAAGTTAATCACATATTCAATTCTGAAAACATTTTTCTAAAGACGATCAAAACTGTAATTTTCCTGCCTTAAAATGCAAGACTTACTTCAACCATGAATGTAATAAAATCTGATGAAACAAAACTAAGTAAATTATAAATACTATTTATAATTTATAACTTTCTTTATGTTATTTAATAACAATTATCACGTATTATCTTTAATATAGAATGTACTGAATTTTAGATAAAAGAGCAGGGATGACAATCTCATATGCACATCAGCAAATAATTTGGTTTTATTTCCATATCCCCTTCATAAGAAACAGAACTTTAAGAAGTCCCATGCAGAGTTGCCACCCCACTGAGATCAATAAAGAACTTCCCTGATGACTAAAGAAATATTTTGGCATGGTGTCACAAACAAAACTACAGAAATGCCTCACACAATTGCCTATCCGAAGGCTAAAGGGATGAAGTACAAGAAAAAGGGAGAATTAATGCAGAAAGGTGACAACCTACCCTCAGCCCGACTGCCTCTAATCAGGTAATTTAGTATGCTCACCAGAATTAGATGTTTTATATAAGTAAAACAACTAAAGATGTAAATATAAATAAAGATGTTTGGAAGCTGTTTTTTCTTCATATATTTTTTATTACGTTTCATAGATTAAAAATTAAATAATTTTATATATTTTCCTCTGATTTACACCTAATAACACATTACAAAGTATTAAAATTCTACAAAGACAAGTACAATAATTGTTTAACAGCTAAAAAGTTAGTTCAATATCTGAGACAAAAAACAAAAATTGTGAGAAAAAATTAATCATCTAACATTTCGGTATGACAAGTTTTTTATGCAATTCATTTTCTAGTAATTACAAAACTTAAAACTCATTTCATAAAGACATTCAACATAAAAAAGTCTACCACAATTAAATTTAATATAACAGGAAAAACTCAAAAACTGATGTATTAGACATGTGTTGTTACAAAATCCATAAATCACATTTAATTCACAAACAGTATACTGTTTGATGAGTAATACAAAAGTACTTTTAATCACTAGTATATTACATCTGAAAACGAATTAGAAAATTACTTTAGAATAGCTTTAACTCTCTTTCTTTGAGGAAATGAGATAAAATATTTCTGAATCCAGCAGAGCCATTTTTAGGCCTTTATCCTTTGCAACAAAATGAAAGAAAAAGTAACAAGCTAGGAATAGCTTCAACATTTAACATTTATAGTCTTAAAAGTCTTCAGATTCTTCAAATCAGAACACAAAAACATATGCAAGTAAGGCTTAATATTAATTTTTAACTTTTATTTTTTTAACAGCAAATGTTATAAAACTTAAGAATAGCAAATAAAGAGTAAAACACAATAAACGACATGAAGGTCTTGAGAAAATTGCTTATCAACCTTGAAAAGGTGCTGTACATCAGTTTTATCGAACATCTATCTAAAAGGGGTACACAGCACCCATTTTAAGATAATAATGTTAAATTTTTTAAATAAAATCAAGGATAACCAAAGCAGAAAATGTTATTAGATTTATTTGAATAACTGCATTCAATAATTAATTTTAAAAATACCTTCCTAATTATTATAAACTATTCTTCACATTTAATAAAATGAGTCCAGGTTATTTTAATAAATCTAATTCATTAAACATGAAAAATGTTGGATAAGTTATTATTAAATTAGGTAAAATAGGAGAGATTCCATGGAAATAGGATTGATAATGAAAATTCAATGCAAAATGGTTTTAATGGAAACAAGATCAAGGCAACTGGTACAGGCTCTACGTGCACTCATAAAATATTAAACATCATCTGGAAAAGTCAAGAAGGTGCCAACAAACCAGGTAAGTTATCATATTTCAGTATTTAGAAGGGGATTAACTAGAAATAAACAGATTTTAAAGGTAACTTTATTATTAATAAACTTTAATATTGGACAAAAGATAAATGGAAAAATTTTTTAAAAGGGGGTTATTCACAACTAGAGGAACAGTGTGGATTCAGATTCTGTACACCGATTACACATTTGATCTTCATAATATAAAATAAGCTGAAAAACACAGGGAAGAAAAAGGCAATACTCTTGCTCTTAAATAAAATGTTTATAATGCTAAACATTGAGTCATCATTTGAAAGGATCAGGAGAATAAGATCTTGGAATGTCTCACAGAAAAGCGACTGTATAATTAACCAAGTAAAAAAATACACAAGCATTGTTAAGATTGCACAGAAATTAGTGTTCATTATTAAGAAGAGCGTGCAGCATGACAGTAAACCGTTGCTATTATTTTCCATAGAACAGAATAAAGTATCCAAATCATTGATACACACGATTTTGCATAGAAACCTTTGGTGATTGTTTAATTTCTCAGCAGGATAGCATCAGAAGCACAAAAGGTTCTGAATATCTAAAATTCAGAATTTTTCACCTAAAAATCAGTAAATCAAAAATAGAAGAAAAATAAGGAATCTATAAATAATGGACCAAACTGGAAGAACTAGACCATTTCATGTATTTTGAGAGTATTATCATCAAAGACAGCCCATCACATCAAGAAATTACTAGTAGTTGATAATGAATTACTAAGTGAAGATTAAAATAAATTACACAGCTGAATCGTCATACTTTATTGTGGAAGAGTTAACAAATATCAAAGATAATCTTACTATATTAAAAATTTGTAAACATTATTTTAAGATACCAGAGATCAATACTGATGACTATTGAAGAGGTATTTTCAGTAAATCCCTGACTAAATTTTTAATATTTTTTTTTTGTACCAAAGTATTCAATGAGAAAATGATAAAAATAAAAGTTAATTAGAAACTAACTGATAAGATTATGAATTTTAATATTGAGAAAGGGATACTTCTTTTCAGCAGTAGAAAAAACATACTTAAATGTGAAGATAATTAGGTGTAAAATGTTAAACTGTGAAATATATAACATATATCAATATATGTTTCCAGCCAATTCATTATATATCAATTTATTCCAGCCAATCAGAAACAGTTTGGAAACAATGTGGGACAATAAAAGTAGATCGTGTCAAGATTAGTTGGGAGACTATTTGTTCAACAGGTTAGCAAAATTGGCTGATGATGGATCTTCTCCTGCAACAGAGAAAGATGTTAATCACGGTTTGAAATTAAAACTTTTATGAAGAATTGTTACGCATATTATATACTTAATAGTGAGGAAGCTTATCATCTGTAACTACATCACTAACACATGAAATGTCATAAGGTGAAATTAAAACAGAACCTCGCTTTGCTCAGTTAATAAACTTTAAAAAGACCCTCACTTCTATCAACATACATCTCCTGTAGTTAACTGGGTATCACATAAAAACAAAGATGATACTCTTTTACTCTGTACTGATAATAATTCACAAATCTTATGGCCTAGACATATGATCTCCAATAAAAAGGAGAAAGCAGAGTAAGAAATGTAATTCCTGAAAACATCAGTTCAGAGGACAATATATAACAAAGTAAGGAATGACAAGTTAAGATAGATAACAAAACAAAAAAACCACAAAATGAAAAAATCAATATGTCCTGAAAAATATTCATGAAAATTGTTAAACTGCAGCAGAATAGCAAGAATATAATTAAAAAAACTGAAGAGGACCCAGAGAAAGATTATGAAAGGTGGATGGACTGACTGAGAGAAGAAAATCCTGAAAGTAAAGTGACAGAATGATAAAGACAAAAGAAAAATTATACAACTGGTTATCAAGGAAGAGACTTAGAATACCTGAGCTATAGATACTACTAAATAATGATACCATGGTAATGACTTTCTGTTTAAATAAGGTAGTTGATAACTTGCTATATCAAGTTGATAATTTTTTTCTTACCATCTACTGAAGAAAAGTGGCATTGATAAACGTGCCGATTCAAATATCAAATAAGACTTAAAGTACAATAATCATGGTACAATACAATTATATTTATAAAATATTTTCACAAAACATTTTTTATCTGTATTGTGACTTTTTGATTAAATGGACATTACAATGATACTTTCTGAAACATAAGTTCCATCATCGGATGAATCAGAATTAGTGTATCATGAAGGTTCTCAAAACATATTAACACCAAAAAATCTAAAATACACTAAACTATTACGTAAGCAGTGTTATAGATGTACACCTTAGAAATGCCAAGAGGACAATGACCCTACTATGTTAGACAGATGCATTGTAGATCAGTTGGAAGTAAAAAAGAATTTTATCAAGTTGTTAAGAAGATATTTAATTCTGTCCATCGTCACATTACAGTATGGTTAGATTCCTAGCACTACATCCATTTCCATTGTTTTATTTCCAACTAATTTTGTGTGTTCTTCCCATTTCCTTTTACATTTTATATAATTCTTATTACTCTTTTCTAGCTTTTTTTTCACTTACACATGATTCTCCCAGTAACATTTTAATCAGTCTCATACTATCCGGCCAGAAAGCTTTTTCTTCCTGAAATATTCTGATTAAGCTTTTATTTTTTGAAATGGAATCAAGATTATTTTAAGAAAATCTTTAGATCACATCCTACTACTACAAATCACATTACACAATTTCACCACCTCTTAATCCTGCAATCCTTCTTCATTAAGACATTTAATTCCATTACTGAAAGCAAATTTATTATTACCTGATCCTTTGGATCAGTACAGTTCCTCCATTTACTCATTCAACCATTTTAAATATATTTTTCCTCTTTGTAAAACACATTTCTATGTCTTCTGGCAATTTCTTTAGTGCCTATGCTCTTCTCCAATTATTCTTTTACAATTTTAATTGTTTTTATAATTAGCTAATTTTTTCATTTTAAAATTTCTTCATTTGCTTTTTTAAAGCTTAAATTTCTCGATAGTTTTCCTGTTTTCCTAAATAACTTTTATTATATATATATATATTATTTTTTATTTTTGCATACATAAAATTAGTGTTGATTCAGTTTATATTTCTTCAAAATTAAGTGACAGCTTTAATTTGATTTAGTATCAACAATTTGAATAAAACTATTTATATGCTACCATTTTTTGAGAAGTAAGATGATGTCAGGTTAGCACCAGTAATGTTGTCTATTGTTATTGGTTTCCTCAATATCTTGAATAAGAATTCTGTAGTATTTTATTACAGTAACATCCAAAAGATATAACAGAAATACAATCTCCCTTAGCCTGCAAGTTTTAGTTGATGCTGTTCATCATCCTACTCTCAAAAAATGACAGCATATAACTGCTCAATTAATAGATTAATAATCATAAATCTCAATGCTGATTTACCATTATTAAATTAATAACCGTAAAGGAAAATTAAATAAAATATATAGCCAATGATTAAAAATACAATGATCAAACATCTGGTTAAAGAAACAAAAAAAAAGGAAACTAAATCCACAACAGGAAAAGACTGCACTTCATTCTCATTCATACATATTATCCTTTGGAGTAATATGTTATGGTAGTTCCAGATGCTAAAGAGAAATAAAAGAAAAAAGAGAGAGGGAAGCTGTACTACCAATGAGCATGATTAATTTTTTTTTAGTTATTTACATTAATTGATCATAAGAACATTACCTTTATCAAACCGTAATTATTGTATAAGAGATTTTCACATTTTTATTTACTTTTCTTTTTATAATCACAGATTCAGTAATTGCACATACGCAAATGCATTCGTATTGACTGAATGCTTTATAAATTTGCAACGTCACAAGATAAAGATTTATAAGAATTCTTTTTTATTTCCAACTATTATTTATTGGAGAATGGAGAATCAACTACGATTTGGAAAAATTTTAGAATAATAGAAAATACTCATAAGCTGCAAAAACTTTACTTGCTTCTAACAGAAAAAGTCAGCTATTCCAACCATTGTAAGAGTAGCCAACTCTTACTATATTCTTAAGAAAGAAAAGTACATTACTAGAAAAAAAAATTTTTCTTTAATACTTAATAAAATGATGTAAGGTGAAAATTAATATTCTGCGTACAAAATAAATTTATTAACAAAATATTTAATAAACGAGATTTATAATAACTAGAATAAAAACAAAAATATACAGAAAAAGACTTGGTAAAAAAAAGATTACATCAGGATCTTATGTTACACACAGTACGTTTGGGTTTTTCTTTTTTGTTTAATAAAAGTAAATTTAATCAATTTATCCTTGGTTAATAAAAACAAAAATAAAATTACTAAATTTTTATAGCTAAATATGAAATTTATACTTTCAATGTAACTATGGACTTGAGAAACTGTTTGTGTTTTTAACAGAGTTTTCATCAATCGACAATTAAGACTATCCTCTTTTTTTTATTGATAGATCTCAATAAAAACTTTTTATTAAGCCTACCTCTCTTTTTTTTTTTAATTAAAAAAAAAAAAAAAAGATTTTTTTCATCTACACATTTTATTTTAAATTATCAGATTGTATTAGTTTACTACTAAAATAAAAGACATTCTTAACTGTAAGTACAATTTCTTAATTTTCTTTTAAATAAAAATGTAACCTATTACGCATTCATGTGAAATTATGAAATTACAAGATTAAATAAATAATACAACAGCACCAAAATAGTTGTCAAAATAAACTGTAAGTTTATATACATATACAAATTTATTTTATTTCTCTAAAACATATTACTTTACATATATGTAAATTTAAAGAGTAAGCATTGTGTATATGCATATGAGTGTGTATGTGTGTGTGTGTGTCTCATACACACATCCACAGCCAAAACACAAAATTATCAATAGGATGAACAGCCAATAGATTTGTTTTTTAAAGGCACAAATTAAATTTATTAACTTTTTTATTTCCATAGCTCTAGTTATTTAATATTCTAGTAGCACCTCTGCTTTATCTTTTTAACAAATTTGTGAGGAATCAATTTTTTTAGTATTTTAAGAGAGTACATAAAAATTATAAAAATATACTTCTTAAGTAAGTAAATAAATACTTTTAACAGACTATTTTAAGACTTTCAAATTGGTCCAGTTGTTTTTAAATTAAAAAGTTTTTTTTTTTTTTATTTTTAGTCACTTTGGTTTCAATACTAATTTTATTTTAAATGCCACAAAAAACCTAAATATGGAATTAAATAAGATACAACTTCATTATCGTGGTTCACAATTAATGGGATATACTATAAAGACAATAATCTTAAAAAAATATATATAAATTAAAAATATATAAATATATGCAGTGTAGGTGAGTGTGCATACTCACACGCAAAAAAATAATCACGCGCGCAAACATTCAGCATTCAATAGCAAATACGGAATTTGGAGGTTTATTTTGTCTATTATAAATACTAAAAAGAACCTTTTATCATTGAATCTAAAATAAAATTCTGCTACACGAAAAGCGTCAAATTGTTTGAGTTTATGCAGAAAAGACGTTTTTAATTTTACATGACTTCTACTATACGTAAAGGGAAAGTATTCCGTGAAGACAAATGATTCAAATAAGTAAGCATTAACATGTATTTTTAAATTTATTTGGTTACTTGTAGTATACGTATATAAAAAAACGGTCAATAATACAAGCATTTAATAGATGCTATTACACGCAGAAGGTGTATCCGGTCTGCTGCCGCGCCGCACGGCGAACATAACGTGATCATCTGAGAGGGTCTGTGATAAGGATACAGGGTGTGCGTGTCGTCATAGCAACACTGCAAGCGAAGGAGCTGTCGCGTACATCAGATCGATGTGGCGTTCGGTGGCAAGTAGCGAGGGAGAAGGGTAGGGAGGGGTCCACCACCCGATCTCACAAACACCACCGCTACCGCCCGAACAGTACCCAAATTTTAGCTATTAATAACCAACCTACGGCACACCTTACCGTTTAGTCCGGTCACTATTTCTGTTTTTCTTGCGATTTCACTCAAACAAACAATATACATATATTTTAAAATAATAATACTTTTCGCTAAGTAAGAGTATTTAAACGCCACCACCATACGGCGTGTTTAGTCGACGTTTAAGCAGCGACTTCCACGATAACAGTCAGAAATCTCAATAAAATTAACCAAAACAAGTGCGACCTTCCATAAAGCATCACAAACAACTTTAAAAGTACATTTCTCTACCTGAACGTTTAAAAAAAAGACGTATCAGTATCTAGATTACATGATTCCGATCGAATCTATAATAATTTAATTAAGCACAAAATTAATGATAGGTTCCATAATCCAGTAATGTAGCCACTAATTATTGTAGGCAACCCGAGGCGAGTCCGGTGGCGAAATGACACACAACTCAAGATTAGAAAGCACATCCCTTGCTTTTAAATATAAAGAGAAAGCGGTTTCTTAAATCGACACACATTACTGTACGTCGACAATCAAGCCCACCGAAATCACGCCGGTCGTTAAGCGGATATTCAGCCTCAAGGTGAAACTTCACTCTGATCATCACATAGCATCGTTACTCTTTACTCAAATCTCAACCCTGACTACGCCGTAATAAAAAAAAATACAAGTCTAAATAATGAATCGATGTTATGCATCGATGCACTTTGTCTAGCAGCGCATTAAATACAATGCAACACGAAGACATACGAAATAAAACCACGTTAGGAAGACAAAGAAGGGATAAGAAATAAAACCACGCCAGGAAGCAAGGTATATAATTCACAATTTAACTTAATGCGTACAATTAATTATTCGCCCCCTGAATTTCTATTATCAGCACTGAGAACAATCATCAGCACCAAGCTACATATCCACATATCTTTCCTTATCAGCTTAAAAAAAATTGTAAGTGCATTTTTAATTCAGAATGAGACAAACTGTTAATAACTTACGTTACAAAGTTACTAATTATAACAATAATCTTACAATTACCATAAAAACAGGAAAAGTTGTAAAAAAAAAAAAGAGGTAATTCTGATTCAAATACGTACCGGATTAACATAAAATAAGTAAAGTGAGACCATTTCAGAAACCTGGGAAGAATTCTAATAGTGAAAAAGCAAATAAAAAATAAAACCCGATAATAAAGGTTAAAAAATCAAGATTTACCAAGAAGTGACAAAAAATACTAACGTAATAGTTGAAAGATTAAACACACTGTACATCGGTCGTCAGATGTTTTCCATCGTAATAATTACTAAACCAGACATTTTATTGTACGTGCCGTGAAAATGAACACACACATTTCTTTCAAAAAAAAAAATTATTAATCCTGAATGAAGTCCCACCATTATTATAGGATAACGGCTGATGAAGATATACGTCCAAATCGAGAAAAAATGAGAAATTCGTTATTTACTTTTAAATCTTTTACGCGTTCTACACGGGCGAGTCGAGTTAGGTTAAAATGAATAAAAGGGGATGTTTCTTCGGTTTAACTTGGTTGTTACCGACAAATTTAGAAATGAAATAAAATTTCAGAGATCGTAGAGGAAGGGCCGGAAAATACAATAAACCCGCTCTCGACATTTTACAGCAACCGTGCGGAATCGCTAAGTAAATAATTATAATTTAAATTAATTTTAAAGGTAAAGAGTCTAGTATAATTATTTTAATACAACGATTACAGGATAGAGAAGAGAACACCTACTGGAGCCGCCATAATTTCACTACCCCTTTCATATTTCTTGAGCGCAAAGAAAATAAAAGTATATATTTTCGTATTATTTAAAAAAAATGTTCGTATTATTATAAGTATCGCCTATCGTATTATAAACGGTCCCTTACATTCGTCTATGAACATTTTTCGGAAATACTTAATGATACTTCTACAATTATATTCCTTCATATCGAATAAGTAAAGTTCTCGATCGCTAATCGACTGGTTATTCGATCTCTGTTAAAACTAGCAGATAAATATCCGATACGATCAAAATTTATTTAAATAAAATAAACATTATTAATAATAATAATTATGAATAAATCTTATTTTACAGTTAAAGAAATTCCTAGTATTATTTTTAATTTCACAGTTTAATTTGCTTTCTAAGCGATTAACGAAGAGGGTCCTGTTATCTTTTTGCCGACCGCAAAAAATAACACGATAAACAACTGATTTCACCGGAAAAGAGCTTATCTTCTATATTATTTTATAAAACATAATTATTATATTCATCTTACAAAAATTGTATAAATTATTTTTAATATAAATACATATTTTTTCAATTTATTTTTATAAACATTGAATAAAAGCTTATTATTTATATTCACAACTTACTTTTAAACCGGTTTTTTAACGAGTGACGTAACATTTAAGAATAAAAATCATTTATTGCTTTTAAGAAATCTTACCGATTTCAATATCAGAAGGTAACATGTTTCTCCGATCGTATTCAACAGGATATGTTTAAAATTTAGTTAGACAGAAGTGGAAACTACGTTTGACATATCTCTTTTTTGTGAATAGAATCAATGATTTCGCATATTATTTTAAAGGGAAGGAAAGAGGAAAAATAGGGGGAAGGGAGTGAAGGAAAGCGGGAGAGAATATCAAAGATGACAGGTAACCCCTTCGCATATCGCTGAAGAAGCAAACTAGTAAATAGGTTAAAAATAATTATTGCAAATGTCATTATTAGAATACTAACTATCGATTAAAATTAATCTGTAAACGACTAAATTAATTATTACTTACTAATTAATTATTCCTGCTTATGTATTATTACTAATTACATTTTACTGAAACACACCTTATTAGATTTAACATAACTTTATTAGAACATATATTTTTAACATAACTTTATTAGATTATATACCATCAGTCTAAACTTAACAAATACTCAATATTCAATAGAACGGCGACGAGAAACTGTTAATTTTCCGATAAGAAAGAATAATTACTGTATTATACACGATTAAAGTATTTTTCCGAAAAGCGCCCTTACCCGCAAGAAAAGGCAATATATACATATTACACCTGCTAGCCGGTGTGTGTAAGAATAGGCAAATCTTTTAACAAATCATTACAAATTTATTAGCTTTTAATTCGAACGGCGTGAAACCGACAATCTACGGCGGTCTCACTAGGTTTTCTTTTCCCCGAAATATACCGCATTTAACAGAAACGAAATCACAACAGAAATTAACAGAAAACAATCCGTACGTTTTTAAGACAGGATAACATAAGTTCGATTTTGGGTAAGATAATTCACCGCATAAGTTTGAAACTCGTGCGGAGGGAAAAAGATTCAATTTTATAACTTAAGAAAAATTCCGAAAACGTACGAGCGGGATAGGAAAGACAAAATAAAACGCACTGACATTTTACGCCCAAATAATTTGTCTTGTTTCACGGTTAGTATATTTCATTATCCACCAACTAAACAACACATATTCAAAGATTTAAATACTCATTTAACGCTATTAAAGCGGAAAAGTTATTTACGTGATAATTACATTATCTAACGTTTGAGTAGACCAAAACCATAACATTAGAATAACAGGCATTCTTTACGATTTGAAAATTTGTAGAAAAGGCATTGACAATAAATTATTGTTATATTAATAAAAAATATTTTTACAAGAATAAATTATTGCATAATATTAATTTTAAATAAACTTGCAACATTTAATTTTTTTCTCTTTCAACAATGTTTAACAACGATCATTCTCATGTTTAGATTTTGACCTTATCAAAATAATTGTAAACTTGTTGTGTCTGTAAAATTTTTTTGCGATATCAGTAAAAATCTTTAGACAAACATAACAAACAAGCACTTTTTTTGCATAAAAGCATGAAATAAATTCAACATGCGAAATATATAATTTAATGCACAAAATGTGAATAATCTACTACAATAATTCAATTCCTAACAAGAGAAACATACCATTTCTGTTATTAAAAGTCATATCTTTTTTGTATTTTTGAAAAATTCAAAAAAATTAATTGAAATAACATATTTCGGATCGTAAGTTCCAGCATCAGATGTACCAGAATTACTGCATCGTAGAAGTCACGACATATTAACTCGAAAACATAGAAATACGTAAAAACATTACAGTAAAAATTCACGTGTAGGTAATAAGCGTTTATTTATTGATGCGTCTAATACTTCGGAATTCGTCGATGTAATCGCATTTCACTTAAGTTACAAGACAGATAAAAAAAAGTGCCGCCAAAATTTTTTGTTTAGAAAATATATCGTTGGATTTAGCACGAAATAAACCATCATCTGAGAATCGATTACAGCAACGATCAAGAAATAGTTTTCAGCATAAAAATAATTAAAGGACAACAATAAATTAAAACATTTAATAGATTATTACGATAAGTACAGTACAGAAATCACCAGTCGAACATCCCTATATTTTCTCCGCGTAAAAAATAAATTTAGTCATTTGGTGAATTCTTGCATCTGTAAATAATTTTTAAAAACAGATCATTTACAAACAGGAACCTTCGTAAAAATTACGTTATTCACATGACAGAGAAAGGTCGGTGCATACTCTAGAACAGTGATTCTCAACGTTTTTAGCTCCACGACCCTCAAAAGGTAAAAAACAATATATTGAATATTTCGCGACCCCTCCAACCCGAACACATTGACCTAGATAAAACTATTTAAATGCGTTTGGAACGCAAGCACTGAAAAAGGCAAGGAAAAAGGCAAGGCGTATTGTTGGTAAATACGAGCTAAGCAAAAGGAATGAAAGAGGGGACCGACTTATTGAGTTTTGCACACGAAGTATAATTTAGTAATTGCTAACCGGTTTAAAAATCATAATAGAAAGATATACCACTTGGAAAAAGCCTGGTGATACTGCAAGGTATCAGATATAATATATCATGGTTAAACAAAGATCTAGAACCCAACTCCTGTACTGCAAAGCGTATCTTGGAGCAGACATTCATAGCCACCATAATTTAGTGATAATGAAATGCAGATTGGGATTTTAAAACCTGAAGAAAAGGCGTCACATGTATCGTTGGAATTTAGAGAAACTTGAAGAAGTGGAGGTAAAAAAGATTTTTGAGGAGGACATCACAAGAGGTCTGAGAAAAAATAGAAAATTTAGAAGAATAGGAGGATGTTAAAAAGAAAATTCTTAAATCGGCAGAAGCGAACTTAGACGCAGCAAACAGAACTGGTAGAAAACCTTGGATATCAGAGGATATATTTCAGCTGATGGATGAACGTAGAAAGTATAAGAAT